>JAYMFT010370824.1:0-21656 GCA_038088735.1 Panulirus argus
TATATATATATATATATATATATATATATATATATATATATATATATATATATATATATATAAAGTGTACCGCAACGCAGGTGTCATCTGTTACCGGTCTGGTTGCCTTGGTTACGGAGACGCTAGTCACTGGCTAAACATTCAGACGGACGCTTTGGTATACAGTTACTTGGCCTGTTATTGAATCAAATACATCTGCTAGATGATCACGGAGGAATTAATGCAGACACTGTAGCCTGTGACGCTTGACCGGCAATCCAGCGAAAGGAAAAAACGTTAATAAGATGGAAGCAACGATGGTGAGGCTGTCTTTCTTTCCTCGTGTTTATTTTCGACCTCTATTCATATCTGTTCAACTCTAAATTATAAGGTAAAAGCAAAAATATCGAAGCGTAATAGGAAATAGGTCTACTTAAACGTAAGAGGTAACTTGGTAAAGATAGTTTCATCTCGGCTTAATACAACTTAGATCGGATCATGAGATCGACAGACGTCAGTCATGAAAACGTCAGGGAGCAAAAAGACAAAGATATCACGTATATCTTTTCTCTATGACCAGGGTATAGTTGTACTATGATGTCAGCCTGAACTATGATACGAACTCTTCGAACAGATAAGTGACATACATGCTGTATGACTCTTGAGAGAGAGTAGGGAATAACGGTGTTTACCCCAGCAGGACGCGGCCCCAGAGGACCACACGCAGAAGGAGGAGACGCCGGTGTCTGTCTCCACGCCACAAGCGGCTGACGCTGATGAGATGTACGCGTCAGATTTCCTTCTACTTTGCTCTCATTACACGATAGGTTTAGAAAACTTATAATCTTGATTCAGTATAACTTTGGCTGCGTCTTTTTTAAGTTTGAAAGTTTATATTTGCATTTGCTTCATCAGCAAAAATAATTTCACTCCTTAATCAGTATAGTCTAAGTTCCTTGTAGTGTTCGATTACTTTATTTCCTAAAATTCTCCACAGTTTTAAGTCATAGTTGTTGACTAGTTCACTGGAAGCTAAACCCAGAGCTTTATTTGTCACTCAAAGACATTAAAATATTCACTGTAGCTTCGATACACTGTTCAGTTAATACTGACTCTAAATCAGTTTGTGTTTTCCACATATTGTAGCTTTAGTTTGTTAAAAAAAAATCATGTCCAGTCAATGGCTGGTAGATTTAGTAAATTTGATTCACTGAATTTCACGTATATTTCCTTCCATAGTTATTGTAGATTTGAGTCACCATATTTCATACTTATCCTATATTCTGTACTTATTATATAGTTATCAATCATTACTGCTCATCAATAGT
This sequence comes from Panulirus argus, assembly GCA_038088735.1. NCBI lineage: Eukaryota > Metazoa > Arthropoda > Malacostraca > Decapoda > Palinuridae > Panulirus > Panulirus argus. Next base: position 1,308 of record JAYMFT010370824.1, read on the forward strand.
TTAAACTCTCAACAAACAATTCTGTCTTTAGATCAATGTCGGCGGTAATATACTTGATCCACGTCATCTAGTGAAGAAACGTAACCTGTCTTATATTACTCTATAGTAATAATTATATTACTCTAGTAATCATTACTCTATCGTAATCATTATATAATTCTATAGTAATCAATTATTACTATAATTAGATTACTCTGTAACTGCAGTGTTCATTCGTCGAACTGAATCTTCTCAAACTAATTGTATCTGTGATGATGATGCATTTATCATATTGTTTATTGCTAACGTCGTGAATGATATTTTTTTGATAAATATAACATAACGCTTTTTGACAATTTTTTGGCATTTCCTTTGGACGTCGTTTTCTGCGTTCTTTGTTGAAATACTTCCTCCGTAGAATGTTTCATTTCCTTTATAGTCTGCTTACATATTCATCTCTTACATGTCCAACATACTGACCTTAATTTTCCTTAACTTGCCATCTTGTCTCTCCTTACCTTCCTCTAGGTATTTCCCTACCTTAACGCACCCGCCCTGCCTTATCTCCTCCATTATCGTATCTGTTCTTTCGTATCTTTCTACCTTAACGCACCCTCCCTGCCTTATCACATCCCTTCTGTGTCTGTTCTGACTTTATTCATACGTATTTCCCTGCCTTAACGCACCCCCTCTCCACCTTATCTCCTCCCTTATTGCCTCTATCCTTACCTTATTCTCAGGGATTTGCCATTAGGAACTCCTCCTGCACCATCTCCTCCCTCAGTGAGTCTTTTCTTGTCTTAAAATTTACGCATTTCCTTGCCTTAACGCACCCTCGCTGTCCTATCCGCGTGTCCTGGCCTCACCTCACCCCTGAGGCATCTCCCAGCCTTAACTCCTTCTCCCTGGCCTACTGTGGCGGTGTCCCTCCGTCAGGGTGACGGTGGAGGAGCTGGAGGAGCAGCTGCGGGCGTCGCAGGCGGAGACAGCAGCGGCCCGGGAGGAGATCAGAGCCCTGACGCAGCAGCTGGCCACCTCAGTGCCTCGAGCTGAGGCCCTCCTGGCGCGACGTGACCTGGAGAAGCGCATCGAGACACTCACCACGTGAGTCACATGGGGTCACATGGGTGGGGTTATGGGAGGGGGTCACATGTGGAGAGGGGAACCACTTAAAAGATGGGTCACAGGCGAGAAAACGACAGAGGTTTAGGTTGTAAGATGAGTAACGGTGAACATAACAGTTAATGCGTGAGTGACAGGTGGGTTACTGCTCGACCTGAGTAACAAGTGTACTGGCAGGTGACAGGTGGGTGGACTGGTCGACCAGAGTAACAAGTGTATTTGCAGGTAACAGGTGGGTAACTGGTCGACCAGAGTAAGAAGTGACAGGTGGGTGACTGGTCGACCTATGCAAGAAGTGTATAGGCAGGTGACAGGTGGGTGACTGTTCGACCAGAGTAACAGTGTATTGGCAGGTGACACGTGGGTGACTGGTCGACGTAGCAGCAAACAGCAGGGTAACCAAAGAGTATAATATGGGTTAGAGCCAACAGGTGAACTTTGGTAATACTGTTGACATATGTAGGTGGAGAGGTTATCTGTAGGCACCTCAGCTCACACTCGTCCTCCTCCTTCAGAGACAACCAGATGCTGACGGAGGGCGTGGAGAAGGAGCAGCGAGAGAGGGAGTGGCTGGAGGGCGAGCTGAGGGCTCAGTACGAGGCCGCCGAGGGCCTGGAGAAGGAGATGACCAACCTGCAGACCTTCGTCAGGAACCTCCACGCCCTCGTTGAGGAGAAGACCAAGGCCCTCAACATGCAGAAGGTGGGTGGTACCACGTGGGTCTCTTACCCATAGGGATTGAGGACTGTAGACGACCACTGGTGTGCCTGAGACGGTACAGACGAGCACTGGTTTATTTGAGACGGTATAGGCGACCTCTGGTGTACCTGAGTATAGACGACCACTGGTTTATCTGAGAGGGTACAGACGACCACTGGTTTACCTGAGACGATGGAGACGACCACTGGTTTACCTGAGACGGTGGAGACGACCACTGGTTTACCTGAGACGGTACAGATGACCACTTGTTTACCTGAGACTGTACGGACGACCACTAGTTTACCTGAGACGGTAAAGAAAACCACTGGTTTACCTTAAACGGTAGAGACGACCACTGGTTTACCTGAGACAGCACAGATGACCACTGGTTTACCTAACACGACACAGACAGCCAGTGGCGTACCTGAAACGACTCAGGCGACCGGTGGTTTACCTCAAACGACACACACAACCAGTAGCTTACGTGAGACGGCATGCACGCCCAGCGGTTTACCTGAGACGACACTAATGACGATTGTTCTCGTTCAGATGGGCATAAAGAATCTGGGGCACTGGACCAGTCAGACATACATCCGGGGCTGAAGCGCTCGATCAATCACGAGGGTAGAAGGCTTGGGGGAGTGGGAGGTGGTGCAAGGATATCAGTCACAAACTACAGTAACGTTGCGGGTTACTGCGTCACCCCACGTTACAGCCTACAGCGTCACTAACGATATGGCCAACTGCTTCATCCACGTTACGGCCTATGCATCACTAACGTTACGGTCTACTGCGTCACCATCGTTAAAACCTACAACGTCACCATCTTTACGGCCCACTGCGTCACAGAAATATCGCTTTAAAAGCCCTCAATCGATGGTACCCAGTAAAATGCCGCGTTACTCCCAGTTTTTGAGGTTAGCCGCGGAAAAACTTCAAAATAGATTCCATTTTCTATTCTCAGATTGGCCAGGCTTTTTAAAAGCCCGGCAAGGAACCTTGTTTTTCAAGCAGGATCATCTTTATTATCAATAATAAACTAATCTGCAGCAGCCGTTCATAAACACGATGTGCATCGATAACGCCAGTAGATAAGACCGATGCGTCAGAGATGATAGGCGCTGCTACATTGCCACAGACACAACAACTGTCACTGGTCCATATGAGTAATAACTTATCCCTGGGGAGAAGGGAGAAAGAATACTGCCCATGCATCCCCTGAGGTTAGTATATGGTGTGCATATGCCTCAGCAGTCGCCATGGATTCGCTGATCATTTTCACATACGAGAGAAGGACAAATAGCCAGGACAGGATTCCAGGAAGATATGCGTTTTTCTTGGACAACAGATGTGGGTCTAATTCGTCCAAATATCAGACTGTGCAAGGGGAACTTCATCGACATTTGAATTACTGCTTGAATGTAAAAATCCAGGCATCTTAATGTGAACTGTAGGGCAGCTTGTGATGAGGCTGCATACCAGGTACATTGTGATCAGCTCTTTGATGTTGTCCGGATCACGAAGATTAACTGCCTTCAGTTTGTTTCTTTTTTAACATAACCATCTTCCAGATAACGCTACGTAATGGTTCTGTAGGATCTTAAGAAAGATTCATGAAGAGAGTGTGTATTTGCGAAGTCTCGATTTCCATTCACTGGAAATCGGTAGAATGAAGTCAAAATTTTATAGATAGGCTACATTTTAGTTGTTGGATTCTTTATGTAATATGTTTTTACAGGCCATAATTCTCTCGTTGAGTTCCGGATCAGTAAAATATACAATAACAGTAGTACTGTACAGTCTAAAGGAGTCTGGACATAAGACGTAAACATGTGAAGTGAGAGCCAGCAGATTTGGCAAGGACGCTGCCAACAGCCGGTGAGGCCTGACAATCTGCAAATGTTTGAAGGTCATCCGGAGATCATAATATCTCTGGACTGCTAGCAAAAATAATTGTACCCATCGCTCGCTAAATCTACTTTTTTTCTCTGGGTACCTTCACGTATGCGTCTGATGCACATTAATACAGATACAGCGACTTCACAACCAACACACCAGAGGATTCTCATCTCTCAGCGGAGAGAGTAATGACTGATGAGGTTAAGCATGATACTGGCACGAGCAGCACGGAAGAAGCCTATCATGTTATCTCTATATGTGCTTGTATTCTCAACAACAAACTTGACAGTGGCAGAGTGCAGTACAACAGATCAGTCCTGCGCAGGAATAAACTAGAAAAACAAAACTTTATCGTCATCGTTCAAAGTGCTGCTATCGTCATCGTTCAAAGTGTTGCAGCAAATAAAACCCAAGTGTTTATTGCAACCTCTATCCGCAGACTCACCGACAACGATGGAAAAAAAAATTCCTGACCTGTTCCAGTATTCATTGTTGGTTTAGTTCTGCCACATTTAATGTGCTTGGCTATTTCAGGGTCAGAGGAAATATCCATAATAAATTCAAGGGTATGATGAACATCCTTAGTAGATTTATGCATAGGATCAGCCTCCTTAATAGATTTAAGCCTATGATCAACATCCTTAGTAGATTTAAGCTTATGATCAATATCCTTAGTAGATTTAAGCGTAAAATCAACATCCTTAATAGATTTAAGCTTATGATGAACTACAGTCAGTGGCAGATCATGTTGAGCAACGAATGTTGCAACCCGAATGTCATTTAACCGTTTCGTTCTTGCTTGTTCTTGCTTCCGGAAAGCAGGTCAGACACAGACGGTTGCTCAGGAACTGAAGAACACTTTACAGTGTGTTTCTTTGAACTTACATGTTCCCTTAAGTCAGCTCTTCCAGCTTTCAGAATTAAATTTATAACTGCCTCTAAGCCATTTTTTTAAAAATCCTCGTCATTGTCGCAGGATTTGGAATAAATCTAAAAATACTTTTCATTTGGCTTGATCGCTGGTGCATGTCTGGTATTCCCTACCATCGGTACTGGAAGACAGAGCATATAAGAGCTCACTTAATGTACTCTCACCCAAAATCTAATATTTTATTTACCGGGTACAGAACACGAGACTGGCCTACACACTTATCGCTATCGAGATATCAAAGGTAGATTTTGAGGAATATTTCTACCTATGCTGAATAATCTGGATGTTTCCTTCGTTACTTCCAAAAATTCAGAAATTCTGTCTTTCGACAAAATTTCTGGGAGTATCCAAACTTCTCTGGGCATCTGGCAACGTAGCCTAGCCAGCCACTAGAGGCCTGACCGTTAGGATGCCGCATTCTTCCCTGGAACAGCAGAGTTGCGGAATTCTTTTAGTATTTTTTATGTCATTCTCTCTTCATAGGAACCTTTCTACCGTAAGGGGTGAGGTCTAAAAACATCGGAGACGCCGAAATCATTTATATTTCATATTTCATTTGAGACTGGCCACGATTGGGGGATGTCTTCGCTCATGCCATGTCGGAAATCATTAAAGATGTGTAATGCAACATCGTTAGACCCGCTGGCGAGCGTGTGTGCATATGTCATAGCCTTGCTTTGTGAGTCAGGCGACCACCACTAACTATCCCGACGCGCACGGCAGGAGGAGCGGGAGAATATGGCGCGGCTGCTGGAGGAGGGCAAGGAGGAGGCCGCACGACTGAAGAAGGAGGCGGAGGGGCGCGCCCGAGTCCTGGCTCGAGTGGAAGCTACTTACAAGGACACCGTCAGCGTCGTCAAGGTAAGGGGTCCACAGTGGGGGGAGGATGTGGTCTGAGGGGTTCGGGAAGAGACCAGAGAGTGAAGAGACAGTGTAGAAAATAAGGAAGAATTTACGGAACACAGGTTGGGAATCAGGGAGAAGGATCAGGGATTACGGCGCGGCTCAGGGAGTAAAAAAATTCTTAAGGTGTTCAGGGAAATTCACTTTTAAGGGATGCATGTAGGGATGTAGGAAATTACTGAGGGATTCTGACTGACAAGAACTTTAGAGCAGTGATAGGCATCAGGCAACCTCGAAGGGAATCGGGAGTTATTGAAAAATTTATGAAGTGGGATTCAGAAGTCAAGGAAGAAGTGTTTGACTCAGTTTTGGGATTCTCCCAGTAAGGAAAGTTTGTACGTGACTGAAGAGGGAGTCATGATTCAGGACATGATACAGGAGTTAGAAAGGAATTCAGGAATGAAAAAAGTAACTCAGTAGAGATTACTGGGAATACAGAAGGATACGGAAGGTGGGGACGAATTTGGAATCAAAAAAGAAATGAGAGAGAACATACAGATATACACCAGGAGTAAACCCTCAAATTTATTTATCAAGTGATTTACTTTTCCCTTTACCTCTCTGTCGTAGCTGAAGGAGGAGGAGGTTGTGAGACTCCAGAAGGAGGCGTCGTCAGCGAGGCGACAGTACGACCAACTGGAGAAAGCGGTGCGTCGCCAGGACCAGAGGAGGGCTGACGTCGAGTCGCAGGTCAAGAACATCCGGGGTCAGCTCAAGGTACGGTAGTGCCGGGCCAGAGCCTTCCAGTCAGTCTCAGGGAGGACCTAAGTCAGTCCCAGTCTCAGGGAGGCCCTAAGTCAGTCCCGGTCTCAGGTAGGCCCTAAGTTCAGCTCCAGTCTCAGGGAGGCCCTAAGTCAGTCTCGGTCGCAGGGAGCACCTATGTCAGTCCCAGTCTCAAGGAGGCCCTAGGTCAGTCCCAGTTTCAGGGAAGGGAAGCCCTAAATCAGTCCTCCCATTCTCAGGGAGGTCATTAAGTTAGTCCAAATTAAATCAAAGTGTGACCCTAACTTTAAGAGTAAGTTAGAGGAATTTCCTTGCCCCCTTGTGTCGGCACCTACACTCACAACCTGTGGAAAGATAAACGAAACGTTTTAACAATTATTGAAGTTTCTCAAGCCCCCATTTTCTTTACATTAAAGGTATATCAAGGGATTATACATAAGTTACATTCGCTGACATTCCTTTATTTCTCAGTCTTTCCTCGTTTGTTCACATACTGTTCACCCCTTACAGAACCCCTCCCCACCCTACAGACGTTCACAGTAATACATCTATTACAGGAAAGTTTATCATGAAAGCCTTAATCTTCATTCCTGAAAATGGGAATAGGAGAAAGAATTAAGAAAAACGGAGCTTTGACCAACATCAGTATCATTCTTTCATCCTTACAGTCTACAATATAGGAATGAATTGCAATTAACATACACTAGTATATCCACTTACTAAGAAGCTTATCGAAAATAAAGGATACAGCTTTTTCCTATGTATCGAAAATGAATATTTTTTTTTTCTTCTGCCATGTAAACGTTCCCATGTTCCTCAGGTGTTCACACACTACCAGTCCAACCGTAAGAACATACAACTTTACTGATTGGCTGGTTAACCCTCTTGTAGGCCTCTACCGAGCTCATAATTCTATAATTTTGAGCTACGGGAGCATTCTACACCTACATGTTCCCCAAATCTTCATATGCCCTTCATCCTCTGAAAAATAAACTTAACAAATTTTATTCTCAGACCCCCTGAATACCATGACCTCCTTAAACAAGTTCACCTTAAATTGGACAACACGATAGCCTTGTTAACTGCCTAAAATTATTTTTAACGTGTTTGGTTAAAAAAAAAATCACATAATCACCCCCTGAGTATGGTAACTTAAGCTACGTTACTGGTGGGCTGCAGGTGGTGGAGAAGCAGGCGGTGATGGAGTCGCGGCAGCGGCAGAAGGTGACCAGACAGGCGGACAAGCTCAAGCGGGACAGGGACGTCTTGCATCGCACCTACGTCAAGACCCTCGGTAGGCTGGGCGCGCTCCCTCCCGCCCGGGCGGCTTACTCCGTCCCCTACAGGAACCGAAACCAATGGCTTCCCTTAGTCCTTTCCTTAAGCACATGATGGCCTGGCCCTTAGGTTATCATACCCAAATGTCGTACCGTCCGACTCAAGAATCGTAAGGTTGTGCTAAAAAGTCGTACCGTCGTATTTAAGGAAATAATTATCTTGCTATCAATGAATCATATGCTAAGTGGGTTCAAACGGGTTTACCGTGTTATCTTGAATCCTACAGTGTCATCAAAGATAACCTTAATTTCTAATTAGAATTATTCCTACGGCATCTGTTGGTTTTGGTGACTCATTTAGTTCTCTAAAAATCATGAGTTTATCTAGAATAAATGTTGAATTGACAAGGGTCATCAAAAGGTGGGTTCCCTATTTCTATTGAGATCAACTATTTACGATTCTCATAAGAAAGTGTCATTCTACAAAAAAAAAAAAAAAAAAAAATGAATTTCACATAGTCAACTTCCGCTGTCGTTATGTTTACGTTCTTTTGCCATTTCTGACGCATGTATTGGCCATGGTAGCTGTTAATCAGAAAAAAATTCAACATAATTTGAGAAAAAAATATTGATGATACATAAATCCTGTCTTTACGTATAGTAAAATTATGAAATGATTACACTAAATAAACCAGACGGCAAATCAAATTGCATGACAAGACAGGGAAATGATACATGACTTGTCCGTCAGGCACGGTGCAGAGGCACGCTGGTCTGGTGCACATCCGGGAGGTGGAGCGGCAGAACGCTGAGCGAGATCTGGGGAGGACCCGCCGGGATCTCCTGAAGCAGGACAGACTCATCACCTCTCTCCAGCACGCCAGAGACAGGTCTCACTAATCTCACTCATCCTACAGTAATAGACGCCATGGTTGACTCCAAACACACTCATTCTACAAAATCATATCTCCATACTTAACCTACCCCAATCGTTTGAATTAACATGAAAGTAAAATCAAACTTTAATCAGTATTATAATTTAGATCTGAATTTACCTCACTCAGTTTGAAGTAAAAATGCTATTTCCTTAGGACTTGGTGGTACACCCTGTATCTTGAGTTACTATACATTACACACAAAAGCTTTATGAAAAAGAGGCTGTGATGCTGTTTCAGCATATTGTTGTTTATTGATACAGTATATATTTCCATCAATAACGCACTTCTTCAAACAAACATTTTCAACATTAGTTTCATGTTCATATACTTTAGATATACGTGATTTAAATATGTCAGTTCAACAGTCACGTGTAAGCTTATGGCGCGTCCCTTTCAAGGCAACTGGAGGAGACGGCTCGGGTGGAGACGCGAGTGGTGGAGCTGGCGTCGGAGGTGGAGACGCGAGGCAGGGAGGTGCAGCGATCTCTCCACACCCAGGCGGTCACACAGGCCCACCTACAGCAGTCAAACACCCTCGCCGACGCCCTTAAGACCGACAACATCATCCTCACCAGACAACTAAGGAACATCAAGGTGGGGCCCCTCGCCATCTAAACACTCTACCGTCTACCACATCTACTGATGTCTTGAAGTCATGTATACTATCATGTCTTTAAGTATTCAAAATTTCGTATAAATTTTCCAATTCACCATTACTTATCCACATGACTTTGATCATAGATTGCTCTTCAGTTATCTTACACTATAGTTAGACTGTAACTGACGCAGATGTCGCTGAAATGCTGTCTCATAGCTGCATCACAATAAGAGAGCCGCTACGCGGCAGCTGTAAAAATTTCGACAACGGTACTGTCATTGCGGGTCAACGTACAGACATCAAGGAGGACTGCTTAATAATCACCGTTTATTATTCCCCCACTTCAAAAATATATTCTTAAATCATACTTTTGATATTTTTATTGATTTGATTTGTGCCTGTAACCCCGGCAAATTTATTGTGTACCCCATGCTCATCCTGTGAGCGGTACCGCAAAAGGATTTACAGGGTTCACGAAGGGTCATATACTCCTATAGCCTGTCCTTTCATCTGATCCTTAAAGATCAAGTAAATGGCTTGTCCATAAACCTAAGTGTCGAATCATCGTGTTCAAAGGGACTGAACTGGGATATTTTACTACAATATTTGGAACAATATTTGCTGTGCTACAATTCAATGTAAGACTGACCCATCACTGAAATAAGAACTAGTACCAATGTGATATGTTTATGACTAAAATATGGTTTCCGCCATGAGTTGCTACTTTAGAACTGATTAAAGTATGGGAACTTGTGAGCAAGCGTAGCCAGTATGGTTTTGAGTGCTAGCCTAACTGTTACGATGTTGTGAGAGATCCCAGCTGTTATGGCCTAGCAAGAAAGTTTAGTAGCCTTGTGAACAGCTTAGCTATGATGGCCTTGTGAATAGTCCTAACCGAAATGGCCTTGTGAATAAGCCTTGACGCTTTGGCTTTGTTAATAAGCCTAGACGCCATGGCCTTGTAAAGATGCCAAGCAGTTATGGCCTTGTGAACAAGCTTTTTCGTAATGGCTCTGGGGGCAAGCTTAGTAGTAATAACCTTGCGAGTAAGCTTAGTGACAATAACTTTGCCAGGAAGCTTAACAGCGGCTACGCCGATGTGAATAAGCACTTTTCCACCTCCATTCTTATGAAAAGTTCACAATTATTTCTCAGTCATTTCTCCAAACTAGAACTGTATTCTTAATTCCTTCTACTATCACGCTCAGCCTGGAAAATGAACAGGTTTGCGTTCGTAAGTAATAAGCTGTCTTTCATTACTAATAAAGTATCAGATGCATTATCGTGATGAAAGGACATTCGCGTGTAGCCTTATATTTGACCAAACTATATGGATCAGGTCAAAGATCACATTACCATACCATACGCCATCGTACCGAATCATTAATCTATATTCAACTTCTTCGCCTCGCATGGCTAATTAACTGTTGATTATATTTTCTTCTAGACGGAGAAGGAGGAAGTGGTGGAAGAATCACGGAAGGCGAGGTACCTGGTGACGAAGCTGCAGCAAAACCTGGACACCCGCGAAAACGACATCCAAAAGCTCATATCAGGTAAGTTACTACAAAGGAAGCCAAGTTCTTGTACGATCTGTGAGACACCTTAGCTACTCTAATTCCGTGGGCAAACCTAAGTCCTGTGGCACTGGGGCACTCCTAGACATTATGCCTTGTGAATAGGCCATGTTAACCAGTTTATCAAAGTAGCTCTCAGAACAAACCTGCCAATCCAGCTTTGTGGGCAAGCCAAGAGCTGTGGCCCCTTTGAATAAGTCTAGCGCTGTCGTCTGGGAAAGCCTATGTCATTGGGAACAAGTCTGGCCCTTGAGGTCCTGTGAGCAAGGTTTTACCAATGCGGCCATCTAAAAACCCTCGGCTTTGAGCAACCTAAACAGCTCTTACGTAGTGAGCAAGCGTAGCAACCTATGGCCCATAACGAAGCCTAACCCGCTAGTTTTGGTTAGCAAGATTTAAAACTAGTAAAATAATTACTAAAATATAAAAATAGGAACCTACGTTTGCTAGTAATCTGTCTCTTTTATGCCAAGAGAAACAAGTTCAACCATAGTCTTCAAGTTTGGGGTTAGATGAAATATTTTCTTCAATTTTCTTTTTGAGGACCTAAATCAAGTTTTATTAACCCCTTCTCCACCAAACTGTCACAGTGACTACCAAATTTCTTTATCTTTAACACGTTACAGTCTCCTGGTGACTACAAGGCTCCTCCAATACCATTCAAGGCAGCAGAGGTAAAATTTTCCTTTCTACCACCTTACACCAGCTTAACGGGTTCTGCAGGAACTAATTTTTGCGGCTTATCCCTCTGGAGGCCTACCCAAATATCTTAAATATCATCACACCCATGTGATGATGGCGTCATAGTATCTGATAAGACTGGTGGTGCCCTTGGCATCAAGGTATATCGTTTAGTAATATTTACGATATTCTATATCGCACACATGAAACTTAGCAAAGCTTCATCTGAGAATCGTTCGTTGATCATCTGGTCACTGTGCATAAAATATGTAATACAGCACAAAAAAAGGGAAAATACGTGTACATGTTGTATGACTAAATGAAGAGATAATATGAGACAGATCTACTGATAGTTAGGACAGCTCTGAACAAAGAATTAAATTTTGACAAAGTCCTCTATCAAGGAATAAAGCATCAAAACTGAACTGATAAATAAGCTTTAGGGGCGGAGTGTGAGGTCAAGTGTCTTCTGTTGAGTTGTGAAAGCAAACCTGGCGGGTTAGTTGTGACATCTGATACTGGACAGTAGAGAGGTTGTCATGGCCGAACTCTTTCCTTTCTCTTCTAAATCCCTTTCTACTTTAGATCCTTCAAGACCATCACAACCTACCCCACTCTCATTCTAACTATGCTCCTCAGTCCTACCACATATTCCAAGTCATTCATTCCACGCCACACATTTCTCTGTCATTCTCATTCCACGCCTCACACTGCCTTGCCACGCCACTCACATCTTTCCTCCCCTCATTCGCGTCACTCCCCTGTCATCCTCTCTCCATGTCATTACCTTCCGTCACTCACTCCACGCCAAACAACTGCTCCTACTCTCACTCCACTGATGATTTCATTTCCCAACACCATCTGCTCCCTCGCTATCTTTTGCCTTGTCATTACCACATGTGTTCAACATTTCTCATACTTCTGGCTATCCATCGCCTCTCACTCGTCCTTACCTTGCAATGAATGCATTCCCTTGACGACTTATTACCACCTATGCTGAAAGGTTGCAGTCGGAACCCCACAATTAATAAAAAAAAGTGTTAAGCCAAGTGAAAAATTGACTTTTATCCTTACACCATTCGTGTCAGGTTACCAATAAACAAACTGGCCAGTCATCAAATCACGTTACACAACTTATTACATACGTTATCATTGGGGTAACAATAAATCATTCTTGAGGAAGTTAACTGCTTAAACTTTTGAGAGGTAAAAGGTGAAGTAGCCATGTCTCGGGTAATGTAGGTTAGATGACAGAGTTAAGGTATTACGTGACGTTGGAGTTGATTGTGTAACGGTGTACGACTTGCCTGTCGCAAGGTGAGGAAGTTAACGAAATATTGTGCTACCTTGATAAATAATTAATAAATGCTCTTAATTTTTTTACAACCCTACCTTATAAGAGCAATGAAACAAACGTGCAAACCAAATGTGTGTCATGCAGCGAGAAACCCTAATAGTGAACAATAAAAAAAAAATGCCGCGTTATCGGAGGTCGCACCCGAATGCCCCTTCCTTGTACACCACGTCCAGCCGCAAGAGGTGACCGCCCAACAAGATAGGTAGGGAGGGAGGGAGCCAATAAACGCGGTATTTCTTCTTTTTTTAAGACAGATACGGGCATTAATATTTACAAAGCAAGTTGTTTAAAACACACCCAATATGAATAATGGTTGATTAGATTAGGCTTTTTGTTTGTTTACTATATTTACTTTTGATCGTACATGACTCGTGTTTAAGGGGCTATTCATCAAACAGTTAATATTCCTTTTCAGAAATATCTTAGCCTTTGTAAGGTAGTATATAATTATACATAATTATAAAATTACGTGGTAAAGTGTTCCTGAAACTTTCCTGACCCTTAAGAGAAAAAAGTTATCGAGTACAAGGCTATGACAACAAAAGAGACTGTGACGTCAGAGGCGACTATCCCGCCACACTTATGGCGCTCTGATACGAACGCACGAGAATAACCATTCTTCTGTTGATCAAATGTCTATCTCTGCTCATGAGTAGCTGCTGAGGCCGGTATTGGAAGAGGATGTGAAGATGGAAGGGATAATACCACGACACCAGGGCGTTCTTTGCTACAATAAACATGGACAATACCTATCAATATCTAATAACTTATTGAAGCCGACACACCTGCTGACCGTGGTATACCATAAACAAATCCATGTAATAAACCATGAGCATAAACAATTTCTTCCTATATAACTATTTGGTATCTATGTATATATATCATGGACAAGAATCCCTTTTTTCTTTTAAGAATGAAAAACAATCATATAATTACTTAGATTGTGTTTGTTTGCCCTTGGAAGAAATATACAGGTAACTTGTAGCTAATCAAGTGCACACAAAAACTCTCCCCAACATACAAAGAGTAATCATAAATATTAATCACATACACAAACACATATTGGAATTTTCATTTAAGAGCTAACTTTTCGTACCTCTACATGTACCTTGCGTGAGTTCGCTTATTTGCATTATTTACCCAGTTAGGAATAATATAGCTGAAGCCGTATGATCCTGGTGTGGGAGGTCCGCTGTGGCAGGACTCGACTCCATGAATAAATGTTTTGTAAATACAAGCGAGATGATGAAGGGTAGGCAGCAGGGCGTTGACTCATGCCGTATCACGGATGTCTCAGCAACGATAATCAAGCCTATATGTTACATTAACAATCCTGTATAATACCTAAGTTCAACAGCATATATCAAGTCAGTTCAATTTAAGCTTAAGAATCCGAAAAAAAAAAAACATTCAGAAACGCAAAAAGCAGTAGAAAGTGTGACATGGCTTGGGTTATGCCAGACCGTTATATGCTTTCTGGTCCTGGGCTGTTTATTTGTCCGAGTGGGCGTGGGGCGAGCCAATCTCCTGGGATGAAGTTATTCTTTTTAACATTTGTGTACGTACGTTGTTTTCTTCCCACTTGAAAGCATTTTCATCTGACTTACAGAGTTGGTAGTTTGCATCGCGAACAACCTTCTAAGCTTAATAAATAATCAAGAGAATTTATCAATAATGTATTTATGAAAAAAAGCTGAAATGGTAAGTTTTCTTAATTGTTAAGCCTATGTATATAGAATGAATATGTATCGTTCAAAAGGAATTTACTTTAACCTGTTATCTTCTAAACATGGACCACATTAAAACAGTACAACCGAAAGCCTCTTCATGGGAAGACGAATCCACAATTATGGAAGCCAACTTATTTCACAAACGAGATTAATAAAAGTTTACGCTAATAATACGTCATTCCGATTACAGTAAGCTTAATACACAAAATTCAAACAGGTTGATCTCATTTCAAAATCCCAATCAGAGACAAGCTTATGAACTTAGAACATTATTTAGTCATAATCAAACGGGTAATATGCCCTAGCACAACCCCATGACAGCACGTCGCTCACATATTATAACACGCACTAGTTTACAACAGTATACTACTCCCTATAGTATACAACCTCGTCAAAGGTGAACCTTCACTCGAGTGTATCCTCCAGCAGGCGGGGTCCGATAACACCCGAACAGAAATCAACCCGGTTTAATAGACTTCAGAAAGATAAGAAACAAACCATTGCAACACCTGGCAACTGATCTCGTCATAGTTTGATAATAAGGCTTCAATAGGGCCTTACAAGGGATACAGTCACCCTAAAACAATTCTCCAATGCGATATAACGGTAACTCTTCGTGAGATTAAACAGCAAATCCAAGTAACTCTAAACACAGATGTCGGTTGGGTTACAGTGAGATTACAAGCAGCTGTTTCTTATATTGGTTTAGAATACTTATGAACCCGACAAAACACAGAATATGTCAGGTATGCTCAATATTAATCCTCAAGAAACATAGATAAATGACTTCAACATGACTTAGAGACTTGCGACCCAGCAAGGCACCTCATAAAGCCGTAAAGGTAGATCTGGCTATGAAGTGACACACAAAGTTCGTCAGCAACAGCAATATATTGCTCAGTTAACCCCCGTGGTGGGCGGGGACAGATGTCGGGCTGCTGAAGCGGGAGCAGGAGCAGGTGCAGGCGGCGGAGAAGGCAGCGCGGGGAGTGGCGGAAGAGCGGCAGCGTGCTGTCCAGTACGCTCAAGCGGAAAAACTGGGACTTACCCACGTCCTGCACGACCAAGACAAAACCATCAAAACCTTGGAGAAAGACATGGAGGAGGTACGTCCATGGCTGCTTATCATTCCAAAAGCTTAAAGTCACTATATCACCTTCGTATTCATACCAATTGCTGATACTTAAGCTTCTTGCCGTTAATCTCGTTCTGTTCAACATTACAGGCATTAATTCCTCACGTGGCTTAACTACGTAATCTATAAAGCTACGAAAATGGTATTAGTATTAGTGTCAGCCTCTCCCTGACTCCTGAGTGAATGAATCTGCATGCATGTGTCCTCTCTCTCTTTCTTTAATTTCACCTCTTTGTGGTGTGCTGCGGTAGGAGCGCACAGGGCGGGGCTTGGTGGCGACACAGCTCGCACGACGCAACGACGAAGTACGGGCGCTCAGAGAGCGAGTGAGGCTGCTGGAACACGTCCTCCACAAGGGCGACAAAGATTACACCAGTCGCCTCAACGATATCAAAACACTCGCTAATGAAGTCAACGCACTCAGGTGACAACAGTTTACCCCACCTGGCATATTTTCTCATAATCTTATTCTGAATAATTGAATAATTGAGCGATCGTAATTAGCTTTGCAAGCACAGTAATAATGTACCGCTGTATCTGTGAGCCAATATTTTCATACGAGAGGGTGGTATATGGTAAATACAAATATGCGAATATACATCATTATGCTGTAGCTTATATCTAGATTAATTATCCATTCAGAGACTTAAATACCTGGCTAGTATCTCATTACGAGATTGGTGAAGGTATTTTTTTCACTTAAGGAATTGTGACATCAAACGTCAGAGTAATGCTGAAATTTGTTCATCTTCCTCTACTCCTATCTTGTGGTGTCACGGGACGGTACAGGGACGAGCGGCAGGTGCTGTCCCGTCACGTGAAACTGGTGGAGTCCCTGAAGGTGGAGCTGGTGCGCCTCCAGAGGGAGCTGATCGCCTCCCAGAAAAAGCGAGCTGTCCTGGAGGAGGAGATCATCCGGAGGGAAAAGTCTCACCGCTGGACCACGCTCAAGGTCGGCCATACAGGGTGTTTCTTCACGTATGGTAGACGCTAGATAAATGACTCTACGCAGATGTTCATATACCATAATGTCAAGTGCTTCAACTGTGTGCCACTCTAGGAAAGATTCAGACATCTTTTCCATGTGCCGGATACGTAATTATTGATTTTTTTCGATTATACTCAATATAGTAATCACTACTTATGACCTATCAGCGGAACGGAACGATTTTTGCACAGCAGCAACTTCTTCAAGCATTCACCCATTCCCCTTCGAACTGACATAAGTAATTTAATAAAGTTCACTAGATACTGAAGGAAGGCACCCTTGGGATAAGAACTACTACTCAAGGAGTTCTAGTAAATCCCTGGCATCCATTCGAATAGTAGGTTGTAACCCCCCCAAAAAAAGAAAAAAATAAATAAAAAGAATGTGCTGGTTACCTAATTCAAACAGTTACAGAAGTAGGTTCGGCTGTACTCACCTTCACTTCACTATTGGCATTTTTTTCATAACTTATATGAACTTCAACCTCTGACGATTCAGGTGATTTTTCTTTACATAACAGCTCCTTTGTGAACGACTCTGGAAAATATAATAAAAACTCAGTGATGATCTATCTGGCTCCTTTGAAATATGAGGCACGCAAAATATCGAAAGCAAAAATATCAGTAACGCAGGATCGTACATGATCATTTGCAGGGATTTCTATAACTAGACGAAATTATGTTCACATCAACTGTTCACGAAGCTCGCGTCTTGCCACAGTTGCTATTGTGTAAAGATTGACCACTCGTGGTTTTACCTCTATCGTACTATCTTCCCCGAACAGCAAAACTGTGGAATTCTCTTATTTTCATCTTTCCCTCTCCTGCCTTTAAAGAATCAAGCTTACAAACACTTGCAGAACCCTGATTAAATTCTATATTCTTTTAATTTGAACATTTTTTCTGCTACTTTATTCCTGTCAACTTGTATCGTTTCGCATTCTAAGTGATCATATATGACTCGTTAATAGAGATTAATAAGCTCTGAGCAATGCTGACTTCTTTCACACAAGAAATATCGTCTGTAAATTTATATAATTTCATCTTATGCAATACATATTTTTTCTTACTGTAGATGCACCTGTTGACTACTGCACCTTGTATTGCAGGCGTCTGACCCCAGTAAATACGACCTATTGCGCAAAAACCAACTATTGCAGAAGAGGCTGGTGGCGGCAACACAGAGGGTGGCGGCCAGCGAGGGTGAGGTGAGGTGGTCAGGTTGGAGGTAAGGCACACTTATAGCACCTAAGGCTTGATGCATCAGGTCCCATGCTTCAAGCACCCGCCTAAAGGATATAGGCGTTTTGTTCTGGACGCCTGTAAGCTTAAACCTTGGTTAAACTCGAATGTTATGACGACATATTATTCGGTAACTTGATTAGTAGAATTTTCTCACCAGCATGCGAGTGATAGTTAATAATATGGAATTCGAGGTTGTTGGGGAAATTGATTCCGATTCTCTTGAACCATATATATCATACAACCTTATAAATTCCTGTATGGTGGCTACATATACTGTAATCTCATTCAAATTATTCACCAATTATTCTTATTCTTTAAAATTACTTCACATCATTTATAACAAGTTTCTTGTTTAATTTCATACTTTTGCCTCAAGATGTTCTATCCCGCATCTTTCAAAGAACTATGCACTTCTAAGGCAAATAAATAAAAGACGGGAATATTCAGCACTTAAAGATTAGTCCTAAAACTTCTGACGGTACTGTAGGTGGCGCATAAAGAGAGGGAAGTGGAGGAGTTGCGGCGGATGGTGGAACGCTCGGGCACCCAGCATCCGGATGCCGCCGCCTCTCAGGCCCACCTCATCCACCAGCTCCGCTCCAAGGACGACCAAATCAAGGTATTGAGTGAGATAGTAGCATGAGTATTCTATTTCTTATTAATCTATCTAGGGATATTTTTACAGCCCAAAAGAGTACACCAATTCGAAGAGATTAGTGAGAAAATCGGGAAACAACGTATAAAATAATACTATAAGTATAACATGGATGTGTTGTTCAAGTTTCCATAGTATCCCAAACTTGGGACTGTATGTCATCAGGTTCTTAGATACTGCGTAAATATTTACAATGCGAACTTACGGTTTATGAGGCTATCATAGAGTCAGGTGTTTTCTCCGTGGCGGGTGTTCATCTCCTGGCATGATAACATCCTAAATATTCATTGAACATCATACATAATTCGCCTTTACATAGATAAAGCAAATTAACAACAAAGGAAAATACCAGGTCTCCATTGTCCTCTATCTCGCATTCGCTCTACTTACCTTCCAAGAGAAACATCCTTCTGTTCCTGCACACAAATCTGATATAATCAATAAAAAATCGGGATTTCACAACCCGAAAAATGTTACTGTTGTGGGGGAAAATCCCTCTGCAATCTTCTTCATCCAAATCAACAAACCCTCTGGTGGTGAGTCACGAAATCAAAAGAATGACCACAAAACGAACTAAATAAACCTAGATTTATTTATTGACCGTAAATAAGCATTCAAAAAAAAAAATAGCTAAGTTGATTAGCTTATATTAGGTCGAATTTCTTTTATCCGTCTTGTATTATCATAATTTTGATAGCCATCAAGATGACATGGCCACTGCGTGTTGTTCAAAATTTGCCATATATGTTCTATTAACGACCGTGATTCTTTTTCCGTGTATTCGACACCAGAATTATATCTTGAAGTACAGTTTTGCGCCAGGAAAACGTGTCGAGGAAATGCGATGTTAAGGGAAACTGATGACTAAGATAGCGTTCTTGATATGAACAATTTACACACACACTGCATTATTAATAGAAAAAAAAAATAAATTGCGGAGACCTCAGACGTTATCGATCTCGATCTGATCGACTGTATGAGTCCCATAGATGTTTTGGAGTTTTGGATTTTTCTTTCTCAGCTTCAACAGCCACAGCTTACTTGTTACTGTTATACACTTTTTTCCCCTTACAGCCACAGTTGACGTCTCACCCTCTATGTGACCATTTTTTTGTTTCAGTTTGTCTTGTACGGTAGGTCACAGATAATCGAGCTCAGCTGAAGAATCGCGCACACCTCACATTTTTCTTGGCTGTTAGGTTTGGTTAGGGGGGGGGGGAGTTACAAGCCTAAACTAACTTAGTGTAGCCCATAAAATGTCACCAGAAAACATTCACATCATCCGAAAATTTTGTTTGCTTTGTTGTAGCCACAACTCAGTTATAGTAAGTGGATCGTTCACCACTATGATTACTTAATTTTTCTTTTTTTTCACTGGTTTATTTTTTTCTACAGCTGCAGCTTTTATATTGTGGGTTATTTGACAATCTTCGTCCCTTTTCAACCACTCCTCACATACTGTACCATATGGAAGAATGACAATTACCTCACTTTAGTGTGAAGAAACCAAACTCCACCTCATGTGAGTGATTACTGTTTGTGTGTTATTGGGGAGATAATTTTACGCTCAAGTTGCCCCATCCTTTTGTAATTATTTTGTGTAAATACGTGTATACACACATACACCCAAGCCTCAGCATGTATCCACTAATCAATCAGCCTCAAAGGGAAAAACAGCTGGATTGGCTATGGGCTTGCTGCCGTGCTCAGGAGTCGAATACCGACCGGTTCGTTTATGAGTCATGGTCAGTACCAATAATCACTCCAACACACACAAAAAACAAAATAATGGAATTGTGATTATTGTTTGTGTGTTATGGAAAGAGGATTGCCCATTCTCTTAACCTTATATATATATATATATATATATATATATATATATATATATATATATATATATATATATATATATA
>JAYMFT010370835.1:0-21653 GCA_038088735.1 Panulirus argus
GGTTTTTCTTCGTCTGTTTCCTAGCGCTACCTCGCTGACGCGGGAAACAGCGATCAAGTATTATAATAATAATAATATATAATTGCCATAGGACCAATTTCTATGAAAGGATACTGGTGTTACCTAGGTCTTTATAAAGGTCCACGCAGCTCAAGGTTGCGCCAGTTCCATAGCAGGAAGACATATGCTCTTTTGGAGTGAGTTCTTTGACGAGACTGTACACTTAGTGATACAGCAAAGTGTTAAAGTTGACTTTTTCTCGCGGTGTAATCTCGAGCAGGCGCAATCCGGTGATATTTGTATAATCACCACTATAGGTGAACAGTCTATCGTCGCCCAATAAAGGTAAATTTATCGATTAACATCTCAAAGGCACATTCAGATAGGGAACAAATATCGGAGCATTCATTGTCAAAACTGCGTGTAGTAACAACTCACAGCATATGATCATTTGGTAAATGATCTCTTTTAATCTATTATTCTTCCCAAATGTGCATTATTTCGTTTTGAATACATCTAGTAAACCAACCCATATATCATTCTTTGCTGTAGCATCGATAACGATAAAAGAAAGAAAAGATGTAAAAATGATGAAATTAGTGGCAACACTGGGGAAGTTGCTGAAGCAATTATTTACTCCGTGTGTTATTTCTATAATTTCAATCGTATAAAGTATATACTTTGCAACAATGTAGATCATTAACTATTTGGTCATTAATTTTATTTGTCAATGGCATGCGTTATACACGTACTATAAATACAGAAAAATGTAGCAAACAATTGATAATTACCTATTACCTCAGTATTTGACGGCTTTTGATAAATGCGTCGAATGCATTTTACAAAAGTACTATTGCGAAAGTTTTAGTTACAAGAACATCAATTTCAATAATGTATTACAAAGTCACTGGATATAAAGACGCTAAAAAAAAAGATATCTCCACTAAAAGTGTCAAGGTATTAGTTGAATGATTAATGTTTTCAGACAAGTGTTGCTTGTTACCACCAGGGGTCTGGCGAGGAGGATCTCCGGCCCGTCACTTGTCACCGGCACTTCATTCTTGACAGCCGCCTTGGCGGTGTGGTGGGCTAGGGCGTTGCGAGCCACTCCGTGCGTTCGCTACCCGGGGATTGTTCACTACATTGCTGAGCGGTTACCGACCCCCCCTGAGCAAGGGGTTGGGGTGTAAATTGTGCCACTGGACTTTGCCCACCTTAATTACCCATTGGAGGCAGTCGATAGGCCTAAAACCCCAACACATTTATTAACATTGTTGACGAGTTGTCTAGGATGACGGTGACCGTGATCTCTGATTAGTTTTCCATTTTTTTCCCTGTGTGAATACGTCATTACGTGTGTGATCCGTCCGTTGAAGGTTACAGGAGGAAAAACGGTAAGCTACATAAAAGGACCGAAAAATTTGAGTAGAGTGAGGAAAATTACCGGGTAATTACACTACAGAGCGCCGTCTCCCCCATTTCCCTGGGGACGTAGCGGCTTTCCTACCTCTTACCCATAACACTTACCTTCTCCCCCTGAACCCCACTGAACCTTGCAGCCATCCCGTATCCACTTTTCTTTTAATGGGGGAAAGGGACAGTTTGAAACGGAAGAGAAGATTGAAATGTGTACAGGCTTATGGTTTGCTTTTTATTCGTATGAGTGATTTTTGGAAGCGTGCGCTTGGTGCCTTATTTATACACTCCCCGAAGAGTGGGAGTGTGTATCAAATCTTGCAGTCCTCTCCATAAGACGAGGGTATATGGTTAGCGGTAGTATGTGCTTGGCGTAACCATTATTTGGTTACGATATGGGTAACCTGTTGTAACTAAGCAATATTAACGCTATTACTAAGGGTTTGCAAGTATGCTTAGTCTATACAATTCATTGGGTTTAAAGATAGATCCCGTTCTCTGCAATGACAGTAATCGGCTCTGCCACTCTCTCGGTACATTGTACAGGCATAAAGTGAGAATTCAATTTTCATTTATTTTAGTGAAACTGGTTAAGGATAAGAGGTAAGATGTAAGTTGGAATCTAATCCGTTTTGTTTCATGAAAATTAGCTCGTATTCGGATAGGAAGCAGGGAACCACCGCCTCGGTATTGGGAATGTTATTGATGTGGCTCTGTGAGCAAGCTATATACTGGCTGTAAAATTCCCCTTTCTAAATTAGGCTGTCTTTTCTTTCTGACTCATATACACGTGGGTTGCTAGCAGTCAACGGTGTAACGGTTAGCGTTCCTGACCGTGACACATTCACGAGCCGACTAGGGTCGAGGGCATAGGTTCGAATCCTGGTTACGGCAGTCGGTCCACAGTCAGCCCAGCTGTTCATCCACCTTAGGGGTTGGTCGATGAAATGGGTACCTGGCTCAGGCTAGGGTATATATACTTATAACGTTAACGGGATAGCATTGACAAGGGCCTCAGCTGCCCGTGCCGTCTCAGCTAACATAAAAAAAGAATTACACCATGTAACTCATACTACTGTATACTTAACTCTAGATTTTTCTGCGGTAAGCACTACGCGTTAACCCTGTCTTAATAGCAGAATATTGTCATAGGTAAAAAAGCTCCAGAGTTGGGGCTTCGCAGTGTAGAACTCTCTCGATACTGAAAAGATAGTTCTTTAGTCCCCAAATGTCAGTATTCTATATAAGGTTTTTTTTTCATTCACTCTGCGATTGTAAAAACTGGTTATACTTAGAACGCATTATTTCCAAATCAGACAACTTAAATTTCATTATTCAAATATTTTTTTTTCCGACTTGTTTATTTCGAGATATCCTAATTCGTACAGATATCAATTCTTGATCAGAATATTAACGTTCATTGCACAAAGTCCACCGGAGCTGTGGGAAAGCTCACACCTACACCCATCTTGAAGGTCTAGGTTAGGTGTTGGTGTACGACGGTCAGGCCAGTCAGGCGGATGGCTCTGTCTTCGGTCCCTCCCAGTCATCACGACATACCTGGCCACGAGCAAGAGATGGCGCTGCGAAAAACAAACTGTCGAGAACAGTCGGGTCGGCTTACCATTTGACCAACCAGTGCCGAACAGTTTGTTTAAAATAACCAATATTATCATTTTTTTTTTCTGCTACTGATTTGATTTACAGCAGCATAAATTTCCTCAC
Organism: Panulirus argus; assembly: GCA_038088735.1. NCBI lineage: Eukaryota > Metazoa > Arthropoda > Malacostraca > Decapoda > Palinuridae > Panulirus > Panulirus argus. The sequence continues at coordinate 3,142 of JAYMFT010370835.1, forward strand.
AATGTTTTACTTGCCAATGCTCATTATTTAATTTTTTTTTTCATGATCTCAAGTTTTAGACAAAACTCATAATTCATTAAATCCAGGATTTTTTTTTTTTTTTTTTTTTAACGCGCGAACGTTTCCTCTCCAATATTACAAGACATTCATCTTTGTATTTAAGGCACGTAGGTGAACATATTCAGTCATTTTTTTTTTCATGCTTAGTTGGCCAGTGTGATTATGCCCTTTTCAACTAGTGCTGTTGTTGCAGGTGGCGTTCGTCCTCGGTGTCTGGTTTCTTCTCATAGGATCAGAACCAACGCTCTGTCTCGGGTCTCTGAGCGTCGTGGACAAGGTAAGAGAGATTTGCCCCTTCGTAACGTCCTTCAGGAGTAACTAAGCAGTTTTTTATTAACCTCTGGAGTGCTGCCTTTTTTTTTTTTCCATATTAGTGGCGTTGATCATTGTTATATTACGTATGACTCGGTCAGTGGTCACTTGGTAAGTGTGCAAGTGATTACTTATCTCAGCTGGGATATATCTGAAGAAACTTCCAGTTATAATAGTTAAGGTTTTAGTGTATGTGCCTTTGTTTGATGATGTTTGAACGTTATTGTAGGTAAAACTTGATGAATTGACTTAGTCATATTAGATATAACATGAGGCTATTTATTTTTTATTGTTTTTGAAGGATTCTCGTGGCGTTAAAGTCGTAACTGATACTGATTTTCGTTGAATGTATTTTCTTAGATTTGAGCAGTAAACAATACAGTATGAGAAATATAGTTTTCCACACCGTGAAAAAGGCGACACCTTTTATCCTGAATTTGCAATATACATTATTAATTGTTCTGGTAATATTAATTGGGTTCATCACACCTGTGAAAAAAGAAAATATATAAAAAGGTAGCCACTAGTCTCACTTGATTTTTTCCTTATTTTGCAATATGCATTTTTGATGTTATTCAAATAATGTTAATTAGATTCGTCACAGCTGTATAAAAATATATAGAAAATGTAGTCCATAGTTTTATTGTTTCAGTGTGTCCAGCAGACTTCCAAAATTGTCTTTTATGAAATCAATTAATGGTCATTATTGTAGTCAACTATTCTACCGGAGAGACAAGCTCAAATAAACAAACCATGATTTTTTCTTATGTATCAGAGTTAGTCTTGATATTCCAAAGGGAAATTGCTCTTTTGCCATAACCGAAGAATCATTAGTTTGCCGTGATAATGTAATTATTTACATTTGGCATATATCTTCGATAATTCATTGCTGGCATATGTTGAATTTACCGGCTTTACGAATTTTATATGCCACTATCGACTAAAAACATATGTCACCAGACTGTGAAATGAGTACACATATTCAACAGTTCGCAAGCAGGCAGGATATTAGAAATAATAGTAAATTTAATGTTAGATGATGTGAGACTAAGAAAAGCATGCTTTGAAATCAACAGACCCCTATAAAAGAAGACGTACTAACTTGCTCTTCTAGGTGAGTGTTGCCGGTGTTTTATTTCGGACTTTATCTAGGAAATGAATGTTGCCGTATAAGTAACGTTATTTCAAACTTTCCCTAGCAGGTGCAAGTTGCCCTACTTCTAATGTTATTTCAGAAATGTTATTCTTCTCGTCTGCTTCAGTCCGTTTTCTACGACCGTGTGTATTCGAAGGAAGACTTGACCGTTTACAACTGAAAGTTCTTGAAAGTAGTCATTACTTTCATCCCCCGTCCAAAACTTTGGGAATACTTTCATGAACTTTCACAGATAAAAAGAAATAAATATTTAAGGTTAGTTTCGGCCCCGTAGGCAAACTGAGGTTTTCACAGATTTTTGTTCAAGTTCACTTTTCATTTTCTTCATTTGAGTTAGTAAACCCCACTTGAGTCGTTTTCAAGGCCCTTCATACATTTTGACAAACTTTCCGTAGAAATGTTCGGTAAACTTCAGGGTCATCTCAGCTATCATAAGTATTCACCTTACCGGAACAAACTTGTGGATATTTTTTAAGATATTCATGGATATTCGTCAGATTCAGATCGCATGTCCTTAATCTCGTCATTTTTTTTTTGAGCTCAATACAACAATTTCCCACGACCCAGCACCCAGACAGCTTTACCAACGTATCTTGATATAGTACGAATTCGGCACATTTTAAGATAAAGTTAAACAAGAAGGAGAACGTATGATTTTCTCTCTGCGTAGGAAGAAAGGTTTGATTTTTTTTTATGAAAGGCCTGTCTACATTTCATCTGTTAGTGGCTGGCCATGCCTTTTTGTGGTTTTCAGGCGTTCAATTTACGTGAATAAAATAATGCTAATGGCGCTCATGATTACGTGTTCAGATAACGATCAGAAAGGCAAAAGCAGAATGCATTTAGTAATACCATCATCTTTATGTCTGGGGTTAACGCGGTGTGAGACCGCAGCCGCTGACGTCAGTCATTATTTCATTTTTGCTAGAGGATAAAAATCCTCGTCGTGACTAGTCCTTGAGTTTGGAAAAGAAGGGAAAGTGAAATAAGAGAAAAATTTTGGAAATGTGTGTAAACTTTAAAGTACTGAGGCTTATGTGTGAAGTAAGGTTGAAGAAAAGCAATACTGCCTCATTCAAAACTCTTGACCCCCGTGTGTGTTAAGACTAGGAATGTTTAGCTTCAACAGCTGACAAACGTTTTTGTAGTTTTCAATGCCTTTGTTAACCTTTACCGTCTCTCTTCTAAGTTAAGGTCGTCTAAACGGCTCTCTGAATTCTTCGGTATTGGACTCTTATTGGCAGCTTTCCGCAGTATTCTGTTATGATAATATATTATTGCTTTGTGTAGGGAGACCAGAACTGGTCATGGTGGGGTCGCATCAGGGAATTATGAAGAGGGTTGTTTAGTTTTCTTATACTCTTGAATTCGAATGCCCCTACCTGTGAATTATAAAATGTTCACTTTTTACTTTTCTTCAACATATCCTGGTTGAGTTTTGATCATCGGAGATTTCTCTCTCTCTCTCTCTCTCTCTCTCTCTCTCTCTCTCTCTCTCTCTCTCTCTCTCATTTACGTTATGTAACTCGGTAAGTTTCATCTTTTACTGTCGATGTATATAACTTCGGTAGTCGAGACACTGAAGTTCATTAACCAATTATAAGACCAGTCTGTCAGTCTTGTCACCTTGCGGATGTGGACGTTGAATTTCTGTTGTAGCCTTACTTCCAAGTCCGTTGTTGTCTGTAGATACTGATATCTAACAACAAAGCCTCGTATCAGTGTCAGTAATGTATATCAAAGTCAGTCACTACTTGCTATGTCAAACCATTTTGAGGCTTCTTCAGTAATCACTGCTTTATCGACCAAATAAATGTCTTCCCACCAGAGTACATCATCTATATCATGTGACTTGACTTTCGTTCGTAATCTTTGATGAGGTGCTTTATCTGATTTTTTTTTTATGTACCTAGGCTGAATATCATACGTTTTACTTCGTTATGCATGTGATTTATACAGTTATATAATTAGAGCAAATTTGGCAACCTTGAATGATTTCGTTGAAAATCATGTTTTGGGTCGTCAGTTCTTGAAATAAGTTTGCCAACTATGGAATTCAGGCTAATTGGGCAACAATTCCTCTAAACAGGTACTTGTATATCTTGACTATCTGTATTGCATTGGCAATCTTCCAATGTTGGAGACGTCGGACTAACTGGGTAATAATTTCCAGGCAGGTGCTTATATATCTTGGCTGCTGGTGATACATTAACAGCCATCCAATCGTGGAGGTATTTTCTTTTCTGTAAGAAATGTCGATGCAAAGAGCAGTGAGGGTCTTTACCTCATTTTTAACTTCGATTTTTACTGTCGTTCTCGGATTAAACATCAGAACTGACATGCTCGTTTTTTTGCTGAAATGATATATATATATATATATATATATATATATATATATATATATATATAAAGGGTATAATTTGATCTGCGTTATAATTTCATCATGAAATACTTCGTTTTTTTCCGTAAGTGATGGATTCTTCATAATGACGTTTACTTTGATGTATTTTCAACACAGATTCACATAATTCATTCTTTAATGTTGGTTTTGATGTCCTGGAGTTTTTCTGCTATTTTCCTGAAAACGGGCAATTTTCTATTTTAAAAGTGTTTGTCCATTTTGGCTTAAGTCTAGAAAATGTCTGATAAACGATAGCACACAGGTTCCCTATCCATATATAATTTCAGTAGTGAACCTTATCTAAAGCGCATTCATATATTATTTCCTTTTTCATTATTCATTTACGGAGTCTACCCATCTCAGCCTTTCATGTGCAATGCAGACCTGTAATATTTATGATTTTTTTTCTTTTCACCACTGTCCTGTTGACCTCCAATGTAATTTATGGGTGATCATTTGCACCAGTATCTTACTCCAAGCACGACGTTTGTCAGTGAGACCCTCCTTTGTAGCCAGAATTAAGGTCATCATATTAGTGTCGCGAGGAAGTTTGTCATCCAGTTGTATTAGAGAACCATCCAGCAAGTTGATGCCAGGGTCATGCTTGAAGCTATTGGAAAGGGATTTTCATCATCTCGAAACTGTTGTGTTAAAAATCTCCCATTACAATGGGACCTCCTTCAGTTTGAGATTCCTCTCTCTGGTCGTAAAGTGTTCTGAGTTCCTCCGATATCTGTGCACGGAGCCTGGAAATTTAACCTTACCAATATTTTCTTTAGGAACTTTTCTTTTCTTTTCGAGCAAGACACCATCGCGTAGTGTTTCCTCTTGTCACTCTTGTACATCGGAATTTCATATTTAGCAAGGTAATTTCGGAGTCTAAAATAAATACGAGACGAGGTATATCATTAGGTTCTTCTTATATAACTGTTTTCTTCTGAACTGTTGGGAAACGAACGTAGGGAGGGGTAAGGACCTGTTGTCCACATATTTTCTTTTTATATAGTAGAACTTACGGCTGCACTCGATGGGGACCGTCCAAAACAGCTAGCCCCCTTTGCAAACGTGTCGGAACACGGATGGAAATCCTGCCACATGTTTGCGAACTTAAATTTCTCCCCAGATCAGAGGTTTGTTGATCGACTGAGTAATACTGAACGCCTTTACTAAAGTAATGGCGTTCCCGGAGCCGATCTTAGGAAGCACTTGTGAAATTAGAGCGTCATTAGTTATACGCTGAAATAGGTGGATGAACTGGCGATGTTTCTGAAGCGGCTTCTATGTTACCTTCCTGCGTATGCCAGTGGTACCTACTAAGAGACTTGAAAGATAATTATTGTTGGCAGACTTAAAAGACGTCCTCTACTGCATCAGCTACTGCCACCATCTCTCAACACCTTGTTTGACAGTGAATCCCTCGCCTCACCAGTTTTCTCCATCCATTCTTGAAGTTTTTCGCCATCTCGTCACCCATTTTCTTCCTCTCACCACCATTCTCTTAGCACGTTCTTTCTCCATTAACTCTTATGTAGATTACAGTGGAATGTTACAATTTATACCTAGAAAACATCTGAGAAAAAAATGTTTGAACTTTGGAAGCAGAAAGATATCCTGAAATAGTTCTGACTCCGTCACGCGCATCTGAGTTTTGTACGTTAAGATTTTTCAGTTGTACGTCTCCTTAGATATATTAGAAAGCAGGTGAAGATATTCAGGAGACTGCATCAAAATCTTGCGTACCATATCTACCCTGTAGCATACAGTTTCACCCAGCAATACAGCTGGGTGTTATCCAAGCGTCCAAGATTACTAAGCACCCTCTGATAGGCATGATGTCTGTGACCTTGCCTAGGGGACCAAAGAGTTCATATTCTTTGTGGAACTAACTTAGGTAATAAGCAGTACCTGTACACAACAAGCTGTCGTAGGGTAAAGTCTTCACGGAATGTATCAACTGTAAAAGAATTTGCCACATTGACAGAGGATGCGCCCACACACACAGCCTAAACGATGCCCTCCAGCACCTCTGGTCAATGGACGGGAGCGGGGTTATGCAACCAGTCACAACCAGTATATCTTAGTGCTGTAGCGTCACGACCATCAGTTACCTTTTGTAATCACTGGCATCGTAGTCACCATCACGACCAGTGTAATTAGCCACATCCACCACCAGCACCGCCATGGCCAATGTGGCCGCAACCTCAAAACACCGACATCACTATAATAGATAACACCAATTCCACGTGTGTGTCGGCAGTGGGTTCCAGTACCACTAGAGACTTAACATATCCTGTCCCCTTTGGTCCCCACCAGCAACATATCTTGTTAAGACTGTTCCCAGCTTTGCAGTAGACCTCAACACCGCCAGCCGGCTAACAAGATTTGATGGTTAATACTAGACCTCACAGTGAACCCCTTCACCGGCAGGTGTTGGCATGACTGTAGTTACTGGCTGGCTGACTGAAAGGGCGCTAACACCAGTTATTTGGACGAAGTAATTACTATCTATCCGCTTAGTGGACCCCACCACCGTCAATTGTCTCTTAGGACTTAATTACTACTAGTCTGCATACTGTAGACTTTCCTCCCAGATGCCTGATAGGATTGTAGTTATAAGCTGCCTGTAAATAAATGCCACTCACCAACAACTCGTTAGCACTGATTTCTGACTTTTAAGACTGGAGTGGGTAATTGTTAGTTGTATGTCGCCATTTGATAACATTAATGATATAATAGGTTTTTGTTAGGTTCTCATAATCCCAGGTTTGTGTAAGTAACTCGTTTGCATTCATTACCAACGCTTGACATCCACCATCTCCATCAACACGACGATAACCAACACTGTCAAAAGCACGATCACTTGTCCACGATTCCCTCCCTCATTCGGCATCAATTACCCAGCAATGACATGCAAGATTTTCCACCATAAGGGTTGTATCTATGCCTACTGCAGTACAAATTCTTTTGTTTCACGTCTCGTGGATCTTGCTTGTCCACTTTGATGCCTTTTGATTGATAATCATGACACCTAAAGCTATATTTCATGTATTTCTCTCGAACTGTACAATTCACAAAAATAATCTTATTCCCTTCCATGAAACGTTGCTCACTTCAAATCCATTCGCGGAAATCCTCATTGTTGGGAATTTCAAAGTACTCCACAAAGATAATGGTTAGGCTCTACTGAGGACGATATCGTTAGAAATGAAGTTTTTCTTTTCTGTCGATAGTCAGCAGGAACATCTCGTTAAAACCTAACAGTGAGTTCCTAGTCCTTACGACCATCCCTTTAACGTGGCTTCTTCAACTTGGTAACCCTCCCATTTTAGATACGTAGTTCTGACCCTTTAGGATTTTCCTATCAGCCTTATTTATATGATTTCTATTTAGGCACGTCCATCCATCTATCCCTCTTAAAGACCCAACTTTGGCGATTTAAAAGGGTTCGATGGTCTTCCTTACACGGCTTCTACATCGGCATTTCTTGGAACCAGTACTTTTTCTTCAGGTGGGACGCCTCCAGCTGTGCTGATCGTACGGTAGTGACCATCTTGGCGAGGATATGACCCTGTCCCCTTTCTGGTTAAATCGTTCTCTCCGTGAGATGTGGTTGATTGCCAGTACTCTCTTTAACTCACTGGGCCTTGACACTTCACCCTCTACCTTTTATTTTATCTTTATATCCTTTGGAACTCGTTACTGTTATCTATTTCAAGGGGGTGGAGGGACCTCTGGCAGAAGCCATCTGCTTTTCGAACGGCAGGACATAATAAAGACAGGTAGAGCTCGTATCATTGTGTGGTTATATGATTTTAACCTTATCATTTGAACATCGTTAACGTATCATTACATGGGGTTGATTTGAGGCATTTGCCCCCTTTGGAAATTACGGCTAAGGGTGATGTCAAGAAATTAGACATGTATACGCGTCACTAGTCTGTATAATAACACATGGGAGGAGACGAGGAGGAGGAGCTATACCAACTAAATTCTTTATAGCTTCGTTCAGTAAGACGTATGCAGTTTTCCCCTTGTATGTAGACTTCAATTACTCAAGCTTTTGGACTGTCTCTGGGAGCATTTGCTAGAACACCTGTTGACCTTCACTTTCTTGACCACAAAGGTATGATGACATTTTAGTATGATGACGTGAACTTTGGCCTGAGTCGTAAGGCTTGAGTCAAAGACCAGGCCATCATATTCATGGGGTTAAGAACTTATTCAGTGACTACTACGCGAACGTTCTTCATCACACAGTTATTGCCTTCATCAGTCAATCGTGCGTTCTACGTGGCCACACCATCTTAACTCTTCCTGTACGTGACTCAATCACTTCTTCACCCCAGATAACATTATTGCTTTAAGCTTTCTTAATGTTGGTCATAGCATAGTGCCTCTGATTTCCGGTGCTACCACTCTTGAATCAAGTGAAACTCGGAAACTTAACTCTAAAGTTGATACTGAGAGATTAGAGAACCAACTCTGTTGCTGGGTTTTTGTGTATGTAACAATTGTTTCCGGACACCACGTTTCCAATCCACTATCATCTCTTCTTCCTTTGCGTTATTTTACTCTGCTTTGCCTTTCCATTTCTCAACCTGAACGGACATTGGCTTCAGTTACATAAACCCCTCGAGGCCTTCCCAGTTTAATTGGTATGACACAAGGTCTGCTCATTCATATTCGAGGACCTTGTGTTCATTCGTGAACCCACAGCGCTCCCTTCGTGTGTACTAACTCAGAACAACTAAACACTCCAGCTGAACGGGTTCGTAGAGCCATCATGTATGGTTATACCCCACCAACTCAACGATGGCAAACCTCGTTCAAAGGTACGTTCGTAACATTTAAACTGTGGGGAAATTTCAGGCTTTGTTAACACTGTATTTCAAGAGATCACTCGCATCCCTCTTTACTCACACGTGCAGCTTCATTGTGAACACGTAGTCCTCAGCCACTGTTTTTTTTTATGTCCAAAAGATTTGTATCATATAACACTGCATCGTTGATCTTTCTTTTAGTGATGCATCCTTTCCCCACATCCCCTCATTCAACTTGTGTAGCGAATTCATAATTCACACTAACACTGAATCCTACCACCGTCCCCACAACAGCTGTCAGAGAAATTATTCCCTTATCACTCTTGTAGTCATCTGTAGTCCCTCCTGCTCTGACAGAACAAGTGCTGCTCTCACCCAGCTGCTTGACACGCATCAAGTTCGCCCTGAAGGCATACCTACACCACTCTTTCATTGTTTTTTCCACTCCCTTCTCCTCACAGTCTTGCTGACCAACGGCTCCCATCCATTCGCTATTGTTCCTCTTTCAGATAGATTATCTCTATCTAGTCCAGTGATGGTCAAAGTTTTCTATATGCTTTCATGTTCTTGCTCGTCTCCAAACACGTCCTTGCAGGGGTATGAAGGGTGAGGCAAGTTTAACGACCGAGAGAACAAAAAGTACTTTTATAGCACTTGGCAGCTGCTGTTAACCAGTTACAATTGATCTGTACCCTGTTACATTATCTAAAACTACTTCCTGATTTAGCGAGTTCTGGTTTCCTTATCTGTTTTCACTCGACCATACCACTGTCGGAACGCTTTAGGATTTGGTATCTGAACCTGTCTCTCTCATCTCGTTGTGAGACGCGCTGGTCTGGTCGACTTGCTTCCAGGCTTACAGCACTCATAGAGATACCATCCATCAGTTCTTTGACGTACTTTCCCCACCACTGAAGTTTCGTTCTGTCTTGGCAACAGCCAGCTACACTCTTCCTCCACACTGTCCTCTCTTCTGCACCTGCTTAGCTCCCTTGAGTCTCAGTTTCATGTGAAAGTATCTCTCATTCTCCCACCACAGGGTAGATTTCCTTATCGCTTTATTCACAGCTTTTATCGTTCTTTGCTACATTATTCAACGTCTTTAATTTTCCTCCTCATTTTTCTGATGCATTCATCAAGTAATTCCACCTTACAGACCCTCATTCCATTTCATCATTTTATCATGCAGTTCCTTTGTTTCTGCGATCCATCCGGACACACCCGCTCACCTGCGGCCGCGCTAGCTGAGGCACCTGAACAGTTTGATACGCAAACTTGGACGATGTACTATGAGAGTATCAGACAAGCATACAATACTATCATACACCTGGTCATGTTCTCCCCTTACCAGATGTAACCAGATCATGTTCCTATTTACTCCATTTTCGGGCAAATATGACATAAATGAATGACTTTGTTCTTAGATCAATGACTTTGTATAACTAGTGAATATAAACAAAGGCCATAGCTGAGGTGATCGAACGCCATTTCGATGATTAGCAACATTTGCAGCAATTAAGCCAGACTTCATATAACTACTGTTGTTGGATGCGACTTGAAGCTTTTAAAAGTTTTTAACTCTTTAATCAATTTAAGAGAAACGAGTCTTTCGTAAACACATTACGAGTTTCATAACGTAAATGCATTTACATTAATTCCACTGATGATCAGTAATGAAGCGTTTTACTTCTTTGAAAAGAAACCTAAGATTTTTAGAAAACCTTGGCTCTCCTGATACGTTTTTCCCGTTGATTGATAGCTTTAAGCATAATCTCGGTGCTCATTCCTTGGGATATATTTTTTGCGCCTTGGACCACACAGGAGGCCAGCTGCTGTTATCAGTCTTTAGCGACATATCGAATTGAAAATCGTCAGAAAGATAGAAATCCGTAATTCTCATCCCCATCTGGACCCAAACCTTCGGACCGATTACCGAAAATGCCGCCGCCTTTCCTCGCCTCGCCATCTTGGCTTGGGATTTGGAAGCCGTGGCCTATTTCACGAGCGCTCGCTCCCTTGATTAATGGCGTCACGGAACGCGTGGAGATGATTATACAACCCTCCCCTTCTCTGGATATCATATCCGCGTGTTTTTTTTCTCTCTCTCTCTTATTGAAGAGGAAGCGAGAAGGTTTTTAAGTACCTTCGTTAAGTCACGAGCAATGAAAGGGAACGAAGAGGGAACACTGTTTGTAAGGGTGTGTTGCAGGAGCCGTGTTCTAATGGCGGCGCAGGAGGTTTTCCCTCGCTTGCATTTTAGGCCGGAGCGAGAGGCAGGCAGTTGGCTGGAGGCGGAGATGGGAACACAAACGACAGAAGGGGAACGAGTTTGAGCGGGGAAAGTTTTTATATTTTTTACCCTTCGTATGCTGCGAGGGAATGCTGATTGTCCGCCAACGGTTTGGTTACAACTGCATGCAGGTCTGTGTATTAGGTAAGGGAGCAGCCATCTTTTCCACAAGATTGGAATAACTGGGAGGACTCAGGGAAAGGATTTGGGGCCATGAATTGTGTCATTAGCAAGTGTTTGTGTCTGATACATTTCCACTTCTGGAACAAGGGTTCCCCCTGACAGTGAGACACGAAGGTCCACCCACTTGTACAGAGAACCTGTCAGCAGGTCCTACAGCTGCAACTCTTCCCAGAGATTACGTCGGGGATTCATGGAAGGGTTGAATGGAATGGATTCCCCTAATGCCTCATGTTAGTCATACCTACTTTTGTGATCCCAAGACCCCTGCTGCTTCGGGGCTATGTTCCGCGCAGGGGCAATGTAGGGTGGGCTGCTCTAGGGATGGGAATGCCCTCGACATAACTTTTCAGTCCGCTAACGATGGTATAGCTTCTTCGAAGTCTGAGTCTGGGAACACATGTTAGATACACACCTCGGGCCTATCGCAAAATCGTGTAGTAATCATCGTTTGATTTTCTCAGTATCTTTATCTAAAGTTCTCTCCGAGATTGAAGTACCACTTATGTTAAAAGCTTTACAAAGGGATCATGGAAAGCCAGGTGATCGGAGTGTTGAGGAACGTCATGAAGGATGAAAAGAGTATGAACGAGATAATTCACGATGTAAAGGGTTTTGAACGGTAAGTGTATACTGTATGGGTGTACGATAGATGGTCAGCAACGTGTATACTTTCATCTGAAAAGGAACCTTGAGATTAGCATAGCGTAACGGGTAGGGTAGAATGAGCGGCAGCGAGGAAGGTTTGATTACATGAATGTAATGATTAATAGGGAAAGGTGAGGGTTTTGTACTGACACCTAAAGACAGCTGTCGTTTAGGGAATTTGAAAAAAGAAGTAACTGAAAGAGGGGCTGTGGCCCGTATGGTGTTTGAAATGTCGAAAAATGGCGATTATTGATTGATTGGTGGAGCCAGCGTGGGTGAGTTTAATTCATTGTTGGGACTGAAAGCAAATTGTGCGTGGTCTTACGAATGATACCTCAAGGACATCTGTTCTCGTCCTCATATTTTGAGAATGGGCGGTTTTTAAAGACTTTGCTAAAAAGATGTTAGTTACATCCACAAGTTCAATAATAGTAGGAAATCCATCCATAATACCATCATTTATGGCATCTGGGTGTGAAGACGTCCTGAGAATCAATGGTGGGTGGAACAGCTGAGGGATTGTCCCAGAGCACGACCACCTGCTCGTGCCATCTGAAATATCACAAGATTTATTCAGAAGTATTATTATATATTTCATAGTGACCGACATGGTACGAGCAAGACGCACCCTGGTCAAGGCCATATCTGGTTGAACCGATAAGGAATAAGAGAAAGCGGAATGAAGAAATTAAGCAAGACTCCACAGTCTTTGTAGACCTGACCCTTAAAGACAGAATTGTTATAGGAAGAAAGAAAGATGAGAAAAGGAAGAGGATTCCACACGTTCGCTGTATGAGAAAAGGAGTTATTATAACTGTTAGCCGTCATGCGGCTAGGGTCCGCCACGTAGAAACTTTAAGCAGAAGCCAAATGCGGGAGGCGGGGGACACCTGCAGACTGCTCGCATTAGCAGTAGCCAAAATAATACCTGTAGAACAAGGAAAGGACAGTAACATCACGAAGGAGAGAGATAATACAAGAGAAAGTAATGAGACGGAAGGGTTACGATTTCGCCCTTGCTACAAGAGGAGTGGACTAAGAACTACCCCAGATATAAGTACTCCAGATTTGGACTATATGTAGATATGAAATAGCTGCTCACAAGATAGTTACGGCACCCGTACAACACAGTCTGCTTTTGGACAGCCGACTGTGATGATGATTGTGGGGTTTCCAGGAGAAATGGCTATGCCCAAGGTGTTTGTGTTATCACAGGGTTGAGTTAATTTGTTTTGAAGCTGAACAGAGCGGAACGAGTGGCCCTTAGAGATATAAGGAGAAATTGCGTTTTAACGCTGTTGATTCGATCAGGTTAAATCTGAGATGCTGGGTGTTAGTATACATTGAATACAAAAGAGAGAGTGTAATCAAGGTCTCCTACACAAGAACTTCGATGACGAGTTTGCGTGGTTTGTGCAGGTGGAACTCGTTAATGTATATCATTGTCTTAGTCTCTAGTAAAGGACTTCTCCTCTTCGAGGTCAGGCTTTAAGTGGAATATAAAAGAGAGATTAGAAAACGAAAGTACAGGGAAAAGAGATAAAGTAATTCAGATATAGGAAGATGTGAGAAACCTGCCTTTTAGAAGAAAATACATATATTTACATGCGTATGCGTACACGTACGCATGAACTGTATACCACAAGCATGCACGCACGCTTGGGAAGCATTGCACTACTCGCACGCACGCAGTTATGAAGAGTATGAACCACAAGCACCACGCACGTATGAAGAGCATAGCACCAAAAGTACGCACGCATACATGAAGAGTAGAACACCTAAAGCACACACGCACGCACGAAGAGGATACCTTTACAAGCACACACACGCATGGAAGAGCATGGCGCCACAAGCACGCACGCACGCATGAAAAATATATCTCCACAAGTACACACGTACGCATAAAGAGTACAGCAATACAAGCACCCTGGCACGCGATAAGATATATGACTACAAATACACTAGGAGATTGCGTCGATTCTTCCTCCTGCCTTCGACTAAAGGGAACAGGAAACACAGGCGCTTCTATCATCCTCCCACCACCAAGTCCCTCCACAGCCTTACAGTCATGCCATATCCCGAGTGCGCGTGGTGAGTTGAGGGGCAGTGACTACGTGCAGGGCTTGTTCAGGGAGCTGTGAGGGAATACTGTATTCGTTATGGTCTCTTGGTGCCCCGTGTTGCACATGTGGCCTTTGTAGGTCTGAGTCAGTCATGATGCATCTGTTCAGACATCTGAGCTTTTATCTTCTCTGTAACTCTCAAGGTTTCGAGTCAGGAGTTCCATTGGCATTGTTCTCCAAACTATGCTGAGCCCAGCCGGCAGCGGGCTTTTAATGCTGCGGACATCTGACCCTGATGACTTCCCACGGTGATAAATGACTAAAGTCGAAATAAGTACTGGTTACTGTCATGTCAGAATGTGACACATGGTGTGTCTGCCTTGATGAGCGAATTCATGACTGTAAATGACGATGGTGAGTATTATAGTGAGGGATTTCTGACGAAGTTAGAACGAAGTTCCGCGAAGAAATGGGGACAGCTGGAGGAAGACAGAGCTACGAAACGCCGTGGAGGCATTTAGCTTGCCACCACAGCGTGATCTACAAGGCTTGTGGGCTGGCGAGGGGAAGGGAGCTCTGGCTTGTTACACAGACTTTCCGCTGTAAAGTTGGAGACGGTAAAATGTGAGGCAGAGAGAACCTCGCCGCTGCCTTGTAATAAATGTTATAAGACGCTTAGTGTGTTGGCCGAGCGCGGGGTATGTGACGACGGAAATATTGGTAAAGAAGCTTAGAATATGGCACGGACCGAATCCTGGTGGCGGTGTGGTGAAGATGGTGGCGGTATGAATGATGGTGACAAGGACGGTGGTGTGTTACGGATGGTGGTGGTAAAAATGATGGTGGCAAATATTATAATGGTGACTTTGGTGGTAGTTGATCTAATGGTGGTTGTTTAGATGACTATGGTAAAGCTGGCAGTAGAGGAAAACAAAAAACTAGTGGTGCCGATGTTGCTGCTGAGTGGAGAAGTTAACGGGACGGAAAATATTCCAAAGTTATGCTTCAAGTGCAAGAAACTTGGACTAAGTGAGGATTAGACAAGTTGAGGCTAACACTGTAGAGCAGGACGAAGACACCTCGTGCATCAGCTATCTGGGGACTGTTAGGGAGGCGTCAGTGACGAGTCCGTTCGCAGTACGAGTGAGAGAGAAGAGGGAGGACATCCACTGTACCTTACGATTGACAGGCCGAGCAAATCGACCGTGCAAGGACGAAGGAACAGGACAATTATGGCTACTTTCCGAGGTCATTAATGAGATGAGAACGGCTGTAGAAATAATTTGAAATCAACTTTACCAGGAGATCGACGGGATAAGAATATTTTCACTAACAATGATAGTGCGTCATTGAGTAAAGAACAATTTACGGGACGAGAAAATCATTAGAATGAGGTCACTGGAAGGTGTACGAGGGCACTGCAAGGTGTGTGAATGCACTGCAAGGATGTTGGTGCAACGTGCACATCGACGGGACGGACCCCTGAGGATAAAGCGACTGAGGACGGTGTGATTACCTGCTCTTCCATCACATAAAGTCATGTCTCGCTGCTCCAGGGTCAGTCGTCTGCCCTCCACCCCGGGGCACCTTACAACCTGGGCACAACAAGACTCTCTTGTTTGTGCAGAGGGATGTAGCTCTTTCTCTACCTGGCCCACGTGAGCCGTGGTGGAATCTGAGACACTGTGATAGATCATTAGGATGTCTTGATGGTCACTATCCATTAGCGTAAAGCGTTGTAAACCTTCCCTTCTTGACCGTCAGGGAAGTGCCTTTATGGCATGGTTGCTGGAGCTGGATAGTTCTTTTCAAAAACAAATGATGCAGGTGAGTGAATAGGAATAACAGGGTGTAAAAGCAGTGTTACTTGCTGCCGTTCTTTATAAGAATTCACACGTTAGATTAATGAAATAGGAGGTATTGCAAGATGATTTTCTTGTCAGCCTGTATCCCTACTATACTTGACAAAAGCATGACATCATACCTCAGATTGTTGGTATATTATGATGTTTGCAATATCAGCGATGTATTCAGAATACAGTTTGGGCTATCGATCATCTGAAGGTGTCTTCTTAATACTTCCCTTGCAGCCTGTTCCATCAACTTTTTCGTGAAGTTCAGGTTTGTTAAATCTAGGACGCTAGCGTCTTGTTGGTGAGTTAGAGAAGGGATAAAGTGACCCGATCCCTGTGGTGTTACCCTGTGTGCTGCTGATAAGGATGAGGTAGAGGCAGTTTTCTCCGGTGATGGTCGTGAGTAAGCGATTGCGTTAAACTTTTTCATTTTGATATGGCTTTACTTGGCATCATTTCTCGGCCGATAAACAAACGAGTAAAAAAGTTTTCAAACGTATTTTGCGCGAAAAATATATCATTCAAAGACTGGTGTGCAGAAAAGATAAAGATCAGAGCCAGGTTCTCCATGTGGGGTAAATAAAGGTTAGGATGTTGCATTAAGTAGCTGGTGATGGAGAGCGAAGTCTTCTGAATAATCATCATTTCCTTCTTCGGTAGGCAGATGGCGGTCGTGTTAATGCGTCCTGAAGTATTTCATGTAGCAAAGTGATTTATTTTTTCACCTGATTTAAGAAAACTGAACTGTGCTCAGAAATCTTTTTCAGTTACGTATCCATATACTTCATGAGTAGTGTTAACACCTTTTATAGTTTCTCCTTTACTGAGACGCATGATAGATGTCCCATGGCTTCATCAAAGAGCGTCCCTATATGGAGGTAATGTATGGCCGACATAGAATCAAAGACGGATGATAGCACTCCTAGAGCACTCTACATTCTCCAAAGCTCATGTACAGGATCTTGAAATATAGAGGTCATTGTGCGTCTCTCTCTCTCTCTCTCTCTCTCTCTCTCTCTCTCTCTCTCTCTCTCTTTCGTGAGCAGTGCCAAGATTGATATGCTACTTGGCTGTCGTGCTATTTTTGTAGTACTCGATGCTTATTCTTTCGTCTCTGCTTTAATGATCAATAGCAGAAAAGGACCCCCAGAGCCTTCACCAGCTTGCTCCTGTGGAGGACTACCATACCCTCGCTCACCACGAGCACTTCTTCCCTCCCTGGTTACCACACCCTCCCTTACCTGGTACCACCACTCTGTACATCCCAGGCCGCCACACCCTGAACGGCGTAGTGACTTTGTTCAGTGGTTCAGGTACTTGTACCCGCTGTTTTCCTCTTCATAACTTTCATATTACCGGCGTAACTCTCCTGTTCAGCTATACGATATGATATTCTCCCTAAATGTATCACCCCCAGCAGCTAGCATTTTCTAACCTGCTAAGGACATGAGTTGATGACTGGCACAATGTTTGGGGGTCAGTAGTCGAGCGTCTGGCAACTTCTTCACCATGTCTGCAAAATGGGGACGGACGGACAGGAGCGCCTTATTAGAGTATAGGCGTTGGTAGGGCACGTCGCCACTGGGCATATGTGGTCGACTGTACTGCAAACACTCACCCCTGGACGCAGGATCCACGTTTGGTTCATTTTGGTTTTGACTGTCCTACATGCATAGAATTTTGGCTTTGACTCCCACATACATAGTGTGTGATGGTTACTTAGCTATATCCTAAACACCTGGAGAAGGTACTAAAGATTTTTCGGTTGGTTGATGTAGCTTGACGTTGACGGCCTTAATGACCCTGGCGGTTGATAGACCTTAAAGCCCAGACAACCAGCTAAAGAATGGTAAATCCCTAACCTAATCACTGGCTTAAAGAACGGAAAGTTTCGTCTTAACCGGAGCGAAAACCAATGACAATCTTCGTCAGAGCCTTAGATGGACGAGTTTGTCAGAACTAAAGAAAACGGGAGCGTGTCACTGTAAACAAAGCCGTAGAGAACGGGGAACCTTGAACCTGGTTAAAGTCTCGAAACTATATATGTACGTGGTATAGATATATGAAGGTCTAGGCATCCAGGGTACACCGCTATATCATCATTTTGAGATATAGGATTAACGGGTCACTATACACGGTATTGCGTTTCTTTTTTATAAACAGTAATCACCCTCCAGAAAAAGACGGTAATTTGCATTATTTCCTCTTTTATATATCGCAATTTGTTTTTTGTATTCTATGTATACGTTAAATGTATGGGAAATTAGGGGAATGACTTAACAGGCCCATTATAGTAATAATGACCTATTACTCCATTACCTCCAGGGGGCAGGAAGTTCACGTTCGTTTTTATCTGAGTTGATGTGAATGCGACTCGTGTGTGTGAAACTTTGTTCCGTCGCCTTACACAAGGTTATATGTACATCCAAGCTTTGCCTGATATAAATTCAACCAACGGAAGACACTGAAAGGAGCCTACATTAACTTATGCAAACTCCTGCTCCCGAAAAAATTAATCCTCTTTGAATTCTGCTCACTATATTTTCACGCTTATCCAACTGGGGAAGGACAAGTGGAAGTGCATTTTCTCTCCTTCTGTCGTAATAACCAAGTTTTTGTCTGTTTCTGCGTTATAGCTTTCTCTCTCTCTCTCTCTCTCTCTCTCTCTCTCTCTCTCTCTCTCTCTCTCTCTCTCATATGTCCCCTTTGTGATTAATACTAATGTGGTG
>JAYMFT010370845.1:0-21653 GCA_038088735.1 Panulirus argus
TTTTTTTTTTTTTTTTTTTTTTTTTTTTTTTTTTTTTTTTTAGATGTAAAGTGCATTTTCTTTCAAGCGTGACAACCCTCTGTTTTTTTATGGCATAGATATTGATAGATTTATATTCAGTGTTGATAGGTAATTTAAGAATGACTTTTTAGATTATGCTTAGTCACAGACTCACTGTAACTTTTTTCTCTCATCTATCATATAGTGAAACATTTGTCCATACCTTGATGAGCTGCAATGCTCACACTTCCCTGAGAATCCAGATTCGTTTTACAAATTGCTCCAGCTCCTTTAGTGCTTGTGTGTATCTAAGTACTCTGTTTATTGTGTCATTCAGCATCAACACAACTTTCAGCAACATGTTTTCAGAAGCATCCTTGTGAAGACTACCATGATCCAAGGAATGACGCTTGCAAGTTGAATTGGGTATGAAGCTGTAAATCATTAAGATATAGTGAAGGACTTTTGTTTGCCAGGCTGGCCAGTGAGTATCACATCAACACTCAATTTTTAACTATGAAGTTGTCATATTGGTTACTCTTTCAAGAATAATGCAGTCATGATACTTTTCATTATATGTATCAAGTGTGATGAGTGCTAGATACTTTATCTTGTTCGGTTGCATTAATTTACTTTGTTACCTTTCCTATGAGGAGACAGGTTGGATGTCAGATTTGATAGTTGCTTGCTAATTGATAAAGGCATCAGCTAACCAAGCTGAACTTGGGAAGCTCTTTGCAGCAGACTGTTTGTTAGATACTTCCTTCATTTGCCCCATCTACCCTCTTGGGGCAACTGTTGCATCATCTAAACTTAGAACCATTTCATTTATTGCACATTTAGTTTAGAACAACAGAGTAGGGCTAAGGAGACCTGATTGAAGACATGCATTTTCATGAATAATTGCATGATCTTTCGAGACCTTATCATATACAACTTTTTCACCAATGTTGTAATAAGATATGGTGTGTCGTTTCTTAAAAAGAGCAAATGAAGCAAGATTAAAAGTGACTGGCTATTTCAGATGTCTTGGCTTCTCAGGTTTTTCCAGCCTTATCCTTGGTGCAACAACTGATTCATCTTAGTTGGAGTATATAATTTCATGAAATGGCTTTTTCTTGTCCTGCTTCTCCATCTTAGCCCTTTTTGTGGCAGACCAAAGTACTGGTTCAGTTAGATACTCTTTTGTAAAGAAAATTGAGGGAATTGATTATAAGTTTACCTGCTCTTGTAGAAATGCACTTAAGCTTTTTTTGCAGTTATATTCTGACACAAAAAGATATACCAATAATGGTGCACCTTTCCCTGGCTGTACACAGAGAATGCATTCGTGGAAAACTGTATATAAAGTGAATCTGTGCAAAGCTGATCTGATATATGGGATAAAAAGTAATGCATTCCTGAAACCTCTTCTCTCTCTCTCTCTCTCTCTCTCTCTCTCTCTCTCTCTCTCTTCCCCCCCCACTTTCTTTTACACAAAAAATAGTGTACTCATCAGTTTGACTGAAATAATTTGTGTCAGGGCACCTGAGAGGATTTTTATCAGGGGTACAAATTTCTTTCGGGCTACCTTCCCTTCTCCATTAGTCATTCTGTTTTATCCACTGTGGTTTTATGCCATGAATGTAAGGCTGAAAAGGATATGGAAGATGAGAGAGGGGTGGAATGGAGCGCGCTGTTGATTTTCTGCATTTTCTGAGATCCCAGGAAATTCCCAGACCCCCTTTTAAACCTCTGTGCCGGGGTACGGTGTACCCCTTGCACCCCGCCTCTCAGAGGCCCTGATTTGTGTACACCGAAGGGCTTTGGTATTTCAGACATTCAAGATGGGACTCCTAGTCATGTAGGTTTACGTGCAAATTATTATTTTGATTTACACCATATCATACACAGAATAAAAAAATCTTTGTTAATACAAATCATTAACTCTTTCCTCACTACTTACAGCAAATGGTTGACCAGTATAGTTCTTACTGTATATGCCATACTTTCTGAATCTTCTCACCTGAATTTGAAAGAACCTTCTCACCTGAATTTGAAAGAACCATTGTTTTCCCAACTCACAGCAGGCATGTATATATTGCCAAGATGTCCCCTGCAACTCTCTAAACTTGCTTGCAAAAATTTCTGGAAGACTCAATTTAACGAGAAAAGACCATGGTAGAAGGACCCAGTGCATGCTCCCACCTGAGCCCTTGCCCCACTGTACAGTGTAAATAAAGGAAGATTTTGTGGGGTTCAAATGATACCAGATGACAGTAACAGCCAATTGTCTTATTTAGACATTCATGAGGAGAAATATTGAATACAGTGTTAAAACTTGATCTCCAGGCATAGGGAAGGAAAGCAAATCTGCTAGAAAGCACAATTGGTCATAGATTACTTGATTTAGATTTTTAGGAATGGTGCCAAGGCCTTTATCTGTTGTCGTGCACTTGGCTTAAATGATTGTTATATTTTTGAATTACTCAAATGATATATATAACTTTAAACATTTCATATCACACTGAGAAAGATAACTTTGCCTTTGCAGTCAGGAGTGAAGAGGTAAACACATAATGAGCAAACAGACAGACAGAGTAGGATTACAATATTTTTGTGAAGATCAGAGGGGATGCATGGTGTAAGGGATCAAAAGAGTTCACAATGAATGTTTGAAAGAGTTGACATCTCAGGAATTACATTGGATATAATGATGTGTGTTCAGATCTCTATGAGTGTGAGGGATTGTATGTATGTTTATATTTGTTACTATAACACATTTTTTTCTGTATTCTGTCTTTTTTTACAAGTAATGGGATTTAGTGTATTACAGAAGAGCCCTCGAGCAGTGAGGTTTAAGATTTACTATTTTTTATATATGATATTATAAAGGAAACACAGACAAACATTGATTTAGAGAAAAAAGTGAGACCAAAAGGTTTTACAAACCTGTTGACCATAAACATTTGATTTTAGTCATAGGATGCAGCTCAAAAAACCTTGCTATGATAGTGATATTGGTACAAGATTTACTTGTAGATGCATGTGATATAATAGCAAAGGAGTTTTGGATGACTGGAATAAACTGAGTGAAGAAAATATGAATGCTGACATCAAAGATAAGTTTAAAAAGTTTTATGGTTACAGAAAATATTAAAGAGATGGGGCCACGAGTGTAAGTACAGTACAAATAGGTAAATACAAGAACAGTAATCCCTTGGTAGCTTGGCTTACATGGGGCTGAGTCCTTTCCAGCTTAGTGGATTTTCAGTTATTGTAAATCCCCAAAAATATGGGTAAATAGTGAAACATATGGAAATATATATGATATTGAAAACAGATGTATATTAGGTACTTTCATTGAGGAGTGAGTTTTGAAGCAGTTGTAGAGGTCAGTGGGTGGCAGTGGCATAGGATGCATGAGTGATGCATTGGTGCTCTATGCTTATTAAGTGCACTTAACACTTAATCTAAACTGTTCATGCTGCATTTGAAATATTTGTCACTTATCACTGATGTGTTTACAGTCTCATTTTATAAGAAGCACTTGCATCTCCAATAAAGTATGTGCAATCACATAACACTACAGCAGTTAATGATTAAACTTTTCACATGCCATGTGCTTAGAAGCACTAGTGTGTGTGGTTGAACGCTTTCAACTATTCTTCGGTAGTCAGCCTTTTAAGCTATGCCCCCTCCCTACCAGAGGGCAATAGAGGATGTTGAGGGGCCTGGGGATTTTGCAATGGAAGATGGTAGTAAGCATGCAGTACCATGTAAAACATGAGAATTTGGAGTAAATTGAGAACACCATGTTGAATACCACATTGTAACTGACAATACCATACTTTAAAGCTAGACTGTCTGTATATTTTCTATTTTACCACATGTTTCCAATAAATTGTATGTTGGAATCTTACATAATTAACACTAATTGTAAGCCATCAAGTTACAAATTATCGATGGTTTTTTGTAGGTAGCAAATAAGTACTTCCTCCCACACATGGGTTCAAATTGTGGGCACAGCAGTCAGTCCATGCCCATCTCAGTTGTTCACCCTCTTCCTGGGCTGGTTGATAATTGGTTACATGGCTTAGGCTGGTGTGATTACTTATTTGCACTGTATGGGGTGGGAGTTTTACAGTTTTAGGCCCTATCAGTGAATATTCCCTGCTCTCATACAACTTCTTAAATATATGTACGCTGTCTGCTTTTACCAAATCATCAGTGTGTGTACACTTAGTAAAGACATAGTACACATATACAAGGATAAGAGATAAGAGACAGGGCAACACAAATGTGAAACTTTCATCCCATAGCACACATGTTGTAGATATGTGATACAGGAAAGATAAAGACACATTTATGTAACATGCACCATATGTAATAGTATCTCCTGTATAGATAGATCTAGCCTCCATTTTCTATAATACATCACACAATATATGTATAAACAGTAGTTAGGTTCAGGGCACCAAGGCATACAGACACGCCTGCTGTCTCTCCTCTGTATTTACCTCAGTATAGTCTTCTCTGCAAAGAACCCTTTTGTTAGAACCTACGAGTTGATCACTCAACTCATTGAACAAGCTACACATGTTAATCACAGATAGTAATCTCACTTCTGTAGGACTTACTCTCTGTATTGTATTAATGGTTAATTACAAAATGAATAGTTACATTCACACTGACATCTTACCTTTATTTTCAACTACTCTTAGTTTGTAATTACCCACAAATAGGTAGTAGGTGGCAAGCAAACACTGACAAGAAAGATATTATCCCCTGTGGATCAGAAAGTTTAGTGACAGCATTCAGTGAGCCATCGGTCCATTGGTTGTTAAGCATTAGACCCCTCTCACTCAAACCATTTTATAACCAATTACCAACTTCTAAGTAGAAATAAAAAGCTGACCTCCACCTCACACTTCAGCAGCCTCTTCTTACAGATCATCCCACTCCTAACAGTTGTTGCACTGGACAGCACATGATCACTGAAATTATCTGAAAAGTATTGTACAGCTGCACTCCCATCTCGGTCTTAAACTCCAACCTACCAGACGTTCACTCCGCAGAATCCACACTCCACAAACATGAGTCACACATTTTCTGGACACCAGGTAACCCTACAGCACTGCAAACAGTTTCATCATATCATCATGCTCATGATGCAGCTACTATTACTTTAAAGACAACGAGCTCTTATTATTTAGTTCCCCTACACTCTCTGCACATAGATACACACACATGTCACTTTATAACCTGAAGTACAAACCAATGGACTTGGCCAGCTTCCTGAGTAGAAAAGAAATTTATAAATTAACCAGAGGGTAAGTTTGATGTATGTCTCAGCATGAGGAACAATGTCATATCTACCCACAGAGTGGCAGGAGGAAGGGTTATGTGCAGTAGTGATGACAAGTTTGAAAGTTAATTAGCACTCAGGAGGGGAGTTGTAACAGGAGTGGCTATGCTAAACATACCTTTATTTTGCTCTAAATTAATTACACTTTATATGATTTCTGCTTCTAAGTACTTTCTCTTGAATATCTGGTTCCTTCAACGACTAGCCTTTTCTCTCTGTTGTCTGGTTCTTTTACAACTAGCCTTTTCTCTGGAATATCTGTTTCTTTTACAAATATCCTAGCATGTTCCAATTATCTCTGTATCTTGTTCTTTAAAAGAACATGGTGTCCTAATTATACATCTACTTGATTTTTTAGGTAAAGAAACTTCAAGAGAGTAAGCGAGAAGAGCGGAAAAAATTGGCAGATGAAGAAGCCATTCGCAAGATCAAACAGTTAGAAGAATCTGTTCACCAGCTTCAGAGACAAGTTGCAGTTCAGAAACAAGTGTGTAATGGCTGTTTATCTTTTATATGGAAACGGATCTCATAGATATTCTGTATGTGGTTTTGTATATGTCCGTTAAGCAATTTTGTACAGGGGGTGGCAATGCTATTTCATGTTGGGTGGGGTGGTGCCGGGATGGATGAAGGTGAGCAAGTATGAATATGTACATGTAAGTATGTGTATATGCCTGTATATGTATATATTGATATGTATATATGTGTATTGTGCATATATGTGCGTGTTTGTATATATGTGTGTGTATGAGTGGATGGGTCTTTCTTCTTCTGTTTCTTGGTGCAACCTTGCTGACATGGGAAATGGCAATCAAGTACAAGACATAGATGAATAAAATAGCATGTATTTTATTTGAGATATGTGTATATATATGAAATCAGTCTCTGTTGATTAAACCTTACTTATTATGTCAAATTCCAGGAAGAAGAAACTCTATTGAATGAGATGGAGGTTACTGGACAGGCCTTCGAAGATATGCAAGAGCAGAATATAAGATTAATTCAGCAGTTACGAGAAAAAGATGATGCAAATTTTAAGCTTATGTCAGAACGGATTAAATCTAATCAGATACATCAACTAGCCAATGAAGAGCGGAATGTTCTGCATGAGCAGGTCAGTGTAGAGGATGGTAGTTTTCCTGTGTTGTTTTTTGTAATCTGCTCTCACATAATCCTTCCATAATCCAGTTATAACTAACAGCATACTTATAGATGTAATTTTGTCATTTTATGCTGTCATTGCTGGATGATTCTTGAAGTATCTTGTCAAGTGATTCAGGTATGGTAATATAATGAGAGTGCAGCAAAAAGATGAGACAAAATGGTTTGAAAACTGCTGGAAGTAGAGTGCTCTAGATACCTGGGAGTGGACTTGACAGCAGAAGCATAGAGTGAAAAGGAGGGCTGCATTCCTGGATGCTTTGAGGAGTGTGTGGAAGAGGTCAGCATCTGTTAGGGCAAAGATGGGTACATTTGGAAGTATGGTAGCCCCAAAAGTGTTATGTGAATGTGAGCCTTGGGCCTGTCTATCCATTTGTCTATATTTCTGACTCATGTTCCCAACTGGAACTCCCTCAAAGGGGTGGCTGTGGTAATAGAGTCTCCATAACTAGTGAACCCCAGGGCCTGAATGCAAGAAAATGGAAGAGAATGGATGTGTTGGAAATAAGATACCTGAAGACAGTATGTGATGTGCGATGGGTCGAACACTTAATGAATGTTGATGAGAGGGAGGTTTGGCAGTTTGCACAGTATGAATGAGAATTTGAGAGAGTTGACAGGGGCATGCCTAAATGTTCAGATATATAGAGAGGGATTAGCAGAGAAACCCTGACTAAGAATATCCTATGTCAAAAGTGTGGGGTGGAAGGATGAATACTTTAGGGTTTGGACATTGAGGAGGATGTGAGATGTGCTTGTTATAGAATGACGTGGATAGATATGGTATCATGGGAACATGCCATCAATGGGGTGAACCAGAACATATGAATCAGTGATGTATGGAGTTGTTTGTGAGGCATGATAGTGGAAAGAAGGCTCTGTTTTTGTTGCTTTTTTTGTGGCAGTTGTAGGGCTGTTGTATGCAAATAAGGTTGTTGTTTGTCAGTTCATAATGTTGCAAAGTCAGGAAAAGCAGTTTTCTATAAGAAAAGCTTTAGTAAAAGGTACCTGTAATTGTTACTGGTATGGTAATACTAGCTTTGTGGAGCCGTACTTCATGTTATGTGAGTGAAGTTTTATTAGAATATGACAAGATGGTTTTAGAAGAGACAAAAGTTAACTTGGCCAAATATCTAGTTGATATATGATTATCACATGCATATGTTTTATAGGTAGAACTTACCTATTTTTTTTTTCTAAACCATTGCAGACCAACACCTTAACAACTCAAGTGGAAGCTCAGAATCAGGTTGTTCGAAAGTTAGAGGAGAAAGAACGTTTATTACAAAACAATCTAACAACAGTAGAAAAAGAACTTTCTCTTCGTCAGCAGGCTCTAGAGATGCATAAAAGAAAAGCTATAGAGTCTGCACAGTCAGCTGCGGATCTGAAGTTACATTTAGGTGAGTGATAGCATGTTAAACAACTGGCATTTCGAGCTATTGTGAGGTAAGTGGAATAACTTGCAGTATTTTGGGCTTGTGAAATGTTGACCTTTCACTGTAGATTGATGAGTCTTTGCCCAAGACCCTAATATCTTCACCCACCCAGTAATGCATTTCAGTCCCTCTTCTATCTGCAGTCAAATCCTTTCCCAGGCTCCTAAAGCACTCCATTTCCTTTTGCTCCTCATTTCAACTGACACTCAAACTGTCATATCTGACCACCCAAATGCACCTCATTACCTTACTTTTATGCACATTAACGTTTAACGTTTCTTTTACAAGACCACCTAAACACTGTCTCCAGCCGCTGGAGTTTATAGAGTCAGCCACCAGAGCTGTGTCATATGCAAACAGCATTGGATATACCTCCCATGGCTCACCTCCATTATACTGCAGACCCACTCCTTGCTTCAAGACCCTTGCATTTAACCCTCTTACTGCTCTATCCATTAACAAATGAACATAAATAGCCTTGATGATGTTACGCATCCCTGTTTGTTCCTGATGTTGCCTCATATAGGCAGGAATGACGATCCTTGCAGCCTCCCTGTTTACCCAAACCATTTCACCTCATACTTCCTGTTCTTTCAGTAAGGCTGTACTCACCACCACACCTCTCTTTTATATTTTTATTTCATAAATAAGCAACCCACTTTGCACCACATCCTCAGGCATTTTGTATCTAATACATCTACCGTCTTCCTTTTTTTGTGTGTCTTCAAGACCCAAGATTCATAACCATGAAACAGTCAGGACTGCTACTTCTTGAAACACTCATTTTTGCTTTGCCATGGAAGTTGCTAACCTTTTCTTACGCCTGTTCCATATTGCATGCTGGACTTTAATCCCTTCTCCCAACCTGTGGTTCACTTCAGTCCTTATGTTTTGTTATGCTGTCACATCTTGTCTTGTTTACCCAAAGCAGTCCACTTCCTTCAAGTCCTCTCAAGTTCAGTTTGCACTCAAACCAACCTATTTCATTCTTCCCTTGCTGCATTTTATACTTACTGTACATTAACTCTCAGCATTTTTTCCTTTTACCCGTTCTCCTAAACTCTGTTATCTTTAGAGTTTTCCACCAGAGCTTATATAATATGCAGATAGGAAGCGATTAACCTCATGCCTGCCCACTCCCAACATACAGGAGACCCTCCCCTTTTCCCAGGACCCTCACTTTTACCTCCCACAATGCCCTGTCCATGAACAGATTATAGTCATGGTAACATCACACATCATATCATCCTCTGAATAGAGGTGCCTTTCTCTCATAGTAAAATCTGCTCAATGCATCTAGTAGCTTTACATTTATTCCCAGCATATGTAGCACCTTCTTAGAGGCTTCCCTGTCAGCTTTATCTAATGATTTCTCTAGCTCTATAAATGCCACAGACTAGTGATTCTCTCCAAGTATTTCTTGCACTCATTCAAGGCAAACACCTGGACCTCATGCACACTTTCTCTTCTGAAACCACTTTCTGTTCCCTAGCTAGTGGCTCTGTGTAATTCACTACCCTCTCATTGACTGCTCTCCATGCACCTTACCAAATATACTTAACAAATTTAAACAAGATATCAAAGATTCTATCTACCAGAACGGACAAAATGGTCAAATTTGACTTTTCATCAAGAACTGGACTTATTTTTCAGTCTAACTTTTCGTTGATTATTATTTTCTATTTTCTATTAATATTTGTTTTTATTAATCTATTAATTTCCTTGGTATATCATGGAAAAGTTTGTGGGGCCTGGTTGTGGATAGGGAGCTGTGGTTTTGGTGCATTACACATGCCATCTAGAGAGTTTATATGTGAGTAGATGCAGCCTTTCTTCATCTATTCCTGGCACTTCCTCTCTAATGCAGGAAACGACAGTCAAATATGAAAAATGTAATATTTACATACAAAAAATTTCTTTAGTAGTAAGAAAGAAAGAATACTGCCCACCTGTGTCATAAATGGTCTCTAAAGGGGTAGGATCAGGCAGCTGTAGTCTTCCTCTGGACTGTTTGTATTAGCTCTGTGGTTCTTAGGTGTGGTGACCAAATTTAAGAAGCATATTCTAGTTTTAGCATTATTTAGGATATGAACAATTTTTTTAAATATTTCCTTATCCATATAGTTGAAAGATCCCCCCAGTATTTGCCAGCAGATTGTGTATGTGTGTAATTACCTGTTTACAGTAGCCTGTCTTTATGCTGTACAGAGGGGGAGTTTTACACTATAAGGGCTCTATCTCCTGAGCATTCTCTACTATCATACATCTTCAATTGATATATGCTAGTTGCATCAACCATGTCCTCAGTCATTGTAATTCGTTCATCTGTTACTCTTAAACTGTAAAAAGACTTCTTTCCATCTTTTTTAATGTTTTTCACTCAATTTCATGCTTTATCAGTGCTTTGGGTATTGATCTACTCGTACATGGTAGGATGCCATTGGTTTCAATCTACACATTTTTTCCTGCCTGAAGTTAAATTCTGCATGTATTGCAGACTCTGTTCACTGGCCATAGATGGCATCCCAAACAAAGAATGAGTTACTGGAGCACCCTGGAGGCTTCAGTATCCCTCGGGTGACCGTAGTGGACAGTGACATGTCTTCTCTTGAGACATGTTGCATGTGGGGTGCATCTGTGGTGCCTTTTACATCCCAGCTAGACCTATACACCCACCTCTTGGGGTGGGTCATTCCCGGACACCCATATAAGGATTTTCACACCATCGAAAATAGAGAATGTTGTATGAATTAACTAGATAAGGAAGAAAGTCTCTCATTCTTGTTTATCTGAAGGTAAGAATGATGTGGATATGTACTATTTTGGCAAGAGTGAGGAGGAAATATTCATGGGAACAGGAGATGAGCCCCATACAGGACCAGCAAGATCAGACATAAGCTCTAATGTGTTTGAGTGGTTAGAAGGCTGTAATTATTGGCCCTATGTACATACATTCCTTCTCTGACTGATTTCAGGGTTGTAATGCAAAAGAATTAGATTATGGTTTTAATATTTTTTGTGCCCCTTTTAGTAAAGAAATAATGTAATTGCAGCTTTTTTGTATTTCTGGGGAGAGGCAAAACAAGAACTTGCTCTCTGTAAAGGTTGAGTGTATTAATGTGGTTGCTTGCATACATGAAGTTAGTGTACATTTGCTGGTATGGGTGAAAAGTACAGAATGGAAATGCGAAAGTAATTTTTGAAAAGCAAACTTCATTAGCAGTAATACTCTAATCCACAGAGAAGTACCATGCTCAGATGAAGGAGGCACAGCAGGTAGTAGCTGAGAAGACTATGGCTTTGGAGCAGGAGGCCTTCAAGTATAGAAGAGTACAGGTATAACAGAATTTTAAAGTATTCATTCTTTTATTTACTTGGGAACTGTAATTTAAGACATTGTGGGTAATAGGCTTCTTGTGGTAAGGGAAAAGCAAAGAAAACCTGGAAAAAAGCTAGTTATTTTATATTAAATATCTCGTATGTTGTTTTGGCTTTTTGAGGCCTGTGTTAATGGCAGAGAGTTAGCAGTTGATGTAATGGTATTCTTTCTATGATGTGTTTGTGATGATATCACCATGGTTGTTTAACCTGTTCATTGATGAGGTGGTAAGGGAGATGAATACGAGGGTCTTGGAGATAAGGGTGAGTCATCAGTATACTGGAGATAGTGGGGCCTGGGATTTATCATGTTTTGTTTGCAGATGACGTGGATGTGGTGGTGGACTCAGTGGAGAAACTCAAGAAAGTACTGTTTGAATTTGGGTGATTGCGTGAATTTAGGAAGATGAGAGTGAATGCGAGTGAAAGTATCTCACCATATCTCAAGGCCCTTCATGCCCACATTGCCTCTATCACAATGAAGCCACTCAACACTTTCTGCTCATTAGCCTGCACTCATCCCACACAGATATACTCAAAGCATCACTGCAATTTTTGACTTGTGGACATGTATGGCTTTCTGAGCATTGCAAAGGGCCTATAGGGGAAAGAAGCTTCTAAGACAGGAAGCTAAGTAGGTAGGTAGGTTGGAACACAAAGTGTGTGTGCTCATCTCCTTTCGTAACCCTTCAATTGTGGGATAGGGTTGGAGAGGTGCAAAGATATTTTCCCTCTATGACTTAATTGATTAGCATATGCTCCTCTCTTTTTACTCATACACATGCCTTACACCCTTGATAAAAACTTGTCATTGTTTCTAGCAGCTCTCCTCTCACTCTGAATATTCTTAAGACCTCCCACAAATGTTTATCAACCCTATTATATGCTTTCTCCAGATCCACTAATGCCACTTACATTCCAACTCCCGCACCCCACCCACCCACCCCATGCATATTCGCCATTTCCCGCATGAGCAAGGTAGTGTTAAGAACAGAGGACTGAGCTTTAGAGGGAAAATCCTCACTTGGCCCCCTTCTCTGTTCCTTCTTTTGGAAAAGGAAAAACAGGAAGGGAGGATTTCCAGCCCCCCACTCCCTCCCCTTTCAGTCACCTTTTATGAGATGCAGTTAATACGTGGGAAGTATTCTTTCTCCCCTATCCCCTATGAATATTTTTTACTTGCATTCTTCAAAGTAGATACCTGATCCACACATCCTCAGCGTTTCACTCATTCTATCACTCCACAATTCATTCCCTGCCATACCAAATATCTCATGCAACCCCTCATTGCTTTCCTCATTCTATCTTGTCATACCTTATGCTCCTCTCAGATAACTTATTTTCACAGCTTGGATTCTTGACCTCTATGACCCATTTTATGTCCACATTTCAGCTGCATATGTCAGGATTTGGAGGACAATGCTGTCCCTTAATCCTTTCTTCACTTCCATACGTACTACCTCTGTCCTTCATTATTCTGTATTGTACCCTTCATTACTCTGTACTGGTCCCTAGCCTATCTCCTTCCATGTCACTGAACTTACTCAAAATAGTTCCCAGATACTTAAATTCTGTCACATCTTCCAGTCTTTCTGTTTGGTATCTCTAATGCAGTTTAATACATTTTCCTCTCTCACTCTATAATGTTTTGCTTAATCAATACTTTCACTCATTTCCTTTCAAACACCATTATTATATTTTTACTCATATTTACCTTCAACTGCCAATGCTCATACACATCTTAAAACACAGTTGCAACTTTCTGCAACTCCTCTTCACTCTCAGCAAGCAATAAAGTATCATCTGCAGACAGGTTTGTCACTAGCTGCCATACTTTACTCATGGTGCACCATATAATGATGTACCTGCCCCTCAGATTCTAGGAAGGTCCGTGACATGTTGATAAGAGATTTTATTTTGCATACTCTAAAGAACTTGTATCTCCATGAGACTGAATTTACATCACTGGGCACTGCCTGCAAGAGGTTACACCTCAAGTGAAAAGTCACCTTTGGCCATGCTATATTATTAGGAGTAAAGTCTCATCAAAAAACTTCTCATTCCAAAGAAGTCCACATTTCCCTGCTTCTATAAGTAGCACAGCCTTGGGCTGCAGGAGCCTCCAGAAACAGATTCTGGGCAAAGCCAAGACTCTCATGGAAATTGGTCCTTGGGCAATTATAAATGAAAAAATGTAACTTCTTGTAGTCTAGTTCTTCATCATTAGAATTCCAAATCATCAAAACTTCATCATCTGTGAGGAGTGCATGTGTTATTGCTTCTTACATAACCTGACTTTGTCTTCTTTGTAATCATTAAATGATTTCTTTGGTTAATTATGGTTCTTTGGAAGATTGTAAATTAACAACACTGCTGTGCAAGTCTTTTCTTTAGTTAACAACACTGCTGTGCAAGTCTTTTCTTTAGTTAACAACACTGCTGTGCAAGTCTTTTCTTTAGTTATGCTACCTTTTATGTTCTATATAGATGTATTATTCATCAGTATTTTTTTAAACTGTAAGGTTTCCTTTATCGAGAGAACCATTCCTGTCTTCCTCTTTTTTTCACTTTCTCTCCTTGCTATTAGGTATTTCTCTAGGCAGACTGAACCTGAAAGGGCTTTCTTGTCAAAGTGGTCATATATTTTGTCTTCTGTCTTATCTATTTTTCATAATAGTTCCCTACTTGAATGGCTCATCTTTTTTATGTTTGCTTTATTCATGTATGCAAACAGAACTTTCTTATTTTGTTCCTTGCTTTGTATTACTGTTTCTTTTCTTTTTCTGTGTGACTCTATTAATTGTCTGTCAGCATTAATCATTTCTTTAGTTCCTTTATCTTTTTCTATTCTGTAAGAAAGAAATTTAGTAGTAAGTGCAATCATGATTCAAGAGAACTGACCAGGATGTGCTGAATTGGTTTGGACATTTGGAGAGGATGAGTGAAAAAAAATTGATAGAGAATCTGCTTGATAGAAGTAAAACAAACAAGGGGGAAGGTCATGAGGCCAGAAAATTCAGGTGAGCAAGAGGCATGCATGTGTGTGCAAGGTAGACCACAGATTAGTCCTTGGGGCTTAACTTTGGGTAGCAGGCTTTGTTTTCAGTACATCATATATGACAGCTAGAATATGCAAACGAGGCTGTTGCTTATTTTTCTCATGATGATACCTTGCTAAGTGGGGAAAGCAGTTGGGTATAAAAAGATGTTTATTGAAGTATCATATCAATGCTAAGTGGGGAAAGCAATTGGGTATAAAAAGATGTTTATTGAAGTATCATAACAAAGTTTGCATATTTTTAATTGTTTTCATAAACATAGGGATGTCTGTATACATTCTTGCATTTCACTAACTGTGAAGGAAGTCAACATAACCATTCTTTTTGAGTTAAGGAAGTTACTCAACTGTTTTCATTGGGTGAAGGAAGTCACATAACCTTTCTCGCTCAGTTTGGACATGTACATCATGTCAGAATTGGAAAGCAATAACGTATTTAAATTTGATTGTGGTAATATGCTATTTTTACCTGTATATCATGTCTTTATCTTTTCCATCTATTTATCTAAATATCTGATTCCCATTCCCTTTGGGAACCCCCACATGGGGGTGATCATGGCAAAAGAGTCTCCATAACTGATGAACTCCAGTGCTGCTTCTCAGCAGTTTAGTGCCTCATTCTTAACAGGCCACTGGCAGATGGCAAAAAAAAGTTGCAGATATTATGATACAAAAATGTTCATAATCCTGCCATGTAGGAGGTTCACAGGAGATTAACATATATTAAATGAAAAAAATGTTAATGATTCTGCCATGTAGTTGGTTCACATAGAATAAAATGTACCAGCTGTATAGTAACTAACTTTCTTGAACAAAATGCCCAAGGTTGAAATAGTGAAAGTTTTAAAACAGGTCTAATGAAGTTTGCTTAGTTATTTCTGAACACATGCAGTTGAGTGTTCCCTTATTCCATACTGAGGTATGGGAAAGTGGAATGACCTGCATAATAAAATCTGTGTGATATAACAGTATGAATCAAGTGGGTGGATGATGAGAAAATGAAATATGAAAATGAAATTTGAAGTCAGGGTTCAATATTGCATGAATTATTATTTTGAAGCCTTTCCTGTGTGATGCACAGTCTCTTAAGCAAGTTTCATTGATATCTTTACTGTACAGGAAGAAATAGCAAGTTTACGAAGGAAAGTTGAAAGAGCGAAGAAGTTTGAAATGGTTGACCGTGCAGATGAGGTATTGATGGAGGAAATACGAGACTACAAAGACACACTTACTTGTCCATCTTGCAAAGTGAGTAACTGTTGTGAGACTTTTATTCTTGTCATGAAGAACAAATCAAAAGTCATGCAGCTGGATGTTGAGCATTTATTGAAATATTTGTTATCAAGTATAACCATGTGAAACAGTTGGATATAAAGATTCCAGAATTTAACTGTGAAATATTCTGTCACGAAGCAAACTGGTTTGCATGAAGGGATGTGGGTATTCACTTTTTTATGTTCTCTTAATGATATCATGTCATCACTCAGTTATGGAGTTACTGAAGACACGAGACTCAAGATATGATTCATGTGGCTTCTTATTAGACTCAGTGCCCATATAAGTGTTAATTTTAATTTTTTTATTTTCTCACAGGTCAAAAGAAAAGACGCTGTACTAGTGAAGTGCTTCCATGTGTTCTGCTTTGATTGTTTACGTACTCGTTATGAAACAAGGCAAAGGAAGTGCCCAAAGTGTAATGCAGCCTTTGGGGCTAATGATTATCACCGTTTGTATCTCACCTAATTGTTATAGGTTAAGGACTCTCCAAGGATGTGATTCTGTAATGAGGATGAGGCATTGTATCACAATTTGTGGATCCAGTTTTGTCACACGAGTTGCTGGATGAATGTCTAGTAACAATTACACTATTGTATATGCTCAGATAATTCTTTGTAACATGAAAATTTCAATTTGATGATATTGCAAAATGTAATAGTGCAAAAATGAATTCTTAAGATTGCTAGACTAATCATTAAGCCCAAAATTATATTGAAAAAACAAGGGTACCTGATAGAAAATATGTGCCATGATTTTGTTATCTGACTTCACAAAACAAATCAGTGTGTATCTCCCAAGGCTGAGAATTAGTTAGATTAAGTTGGAAGGACATCCATTTAAAATTAAGATATTAGCATTTGTTAGATATTTTAATATTTTTCATTTGAAATTAAGATATTAGCTTTTGTGAAATATTATAATACTTTTATGTTGTGACACAGATGCTGATTTTAATGGCCTCTATCAGTGCCACATTTAATCACATAAACAGTCAGGTAGCTTATCCACTGCTGTTAAGATTGATCAGTTCAACAAACTTTTATAGTTATAAATTGATGATTGGAGACTGGAAATTTTACAGAATTTGAGTTGTTCAGTGTGCATAACTTGAGGATTATAATGACTGTAAGTTAGGTTGAATGAATGTTTTTTGTCCACACTATGTGTATACAAATAGTGTAGGTGCTCAGAATGAATACCGGTATCTGTTAAACTGGATTCAGATCATACAGACTAATCTTTAACAGAGTGATAGCTTTGTCTTGGAGTAACCCTGTATCATCTATTTTGAATAATCATTATCTGAAAATTTATATTGGTAGAAGATTTTGTTAAGTTTGTTATTCCACTGTGCACAAGTATCTGAAAGTCAGATTAGTAGATTATGTTTGTTTTGGCATTTCAGTGAGTATAAGGTACTTATGTTCTGACAAATGCTCTTTTCAGTATTTAGAGAGATGAAAAGACACACTACTTGATTTATGTGGCTAGGTAGTTGGACCCTGATTTAGTGTGTTGTACTACCTAGTTGTAATGTCACTCTTTTAAACAGTTGCTTGTCATGGGCCAGCCAGTCAAATACCACAGAAAACCCAAACAGGGGCAAGTTACAATTCCCCATTATCATTGATCAGGCTTTATAGTTAGATTACAAACTAACAAATCAGTCTAGAAACTAAAACCCCTCAAATACAGATTTTGCCTCATGCCAGTCCTCATGCATCTTGCAGTAAATTCATTTGAATCGCACAAGTGTGACAACATGCTCAGTATCTTTGACCATTAGGTACTGTACCCTATTGAGTGACATTTGCCAGAATAATCCCAGAGCTTTATATTTCAGTTTTTCAAGATGAAATAGTTTGGCTTATAAAAATGTTGCTTTGATCCAGATTTTCAGGTATCTGGACACACCATGGCTGAATTAAGCCAATAAGTGGGAGAACACAGATTTTTTATTTTAGCTGATTTTGATTTTACATTGTTCATAGTACAGTGACTACAAAAAGCCTGATTACCCCCATATGTTTTCATAGGGAATGCAAGCTAAGGTTTACTGTGAGTGCAAGAATATGATACTGTCATGGTGAAATCATAGCGCCTCTTGTTACTGAGACTAGTGTTGTCTAACGGAGGGAGCACCAGCAACCTGCTTCAGTGTGCCTCAGGGTATCTTGAGGGAAGTATGTTCTTTCTGACTGCCACTTCATTTTGGAAATTTCTCTTCTGGGTCCTGTATTTCTTCTACCACTGCTTCAAGATGATTGGCTCTTACCTTTCCAAAGAGGAGAAAGCTTGAATTCTTTCTTGGAAGTAAAAGAATGTGGGTACACTGGGTGCTCAGAATGTCAATCTGGTGCTTGCATGCTGCAACATCTCATCAGCGCCTAACCCCATTCAGATCAAAACCCTGTGGATCCAAAACATGGACCTAGAATACTTCAGGAATCATGCAGATTCCATGCCCAGACATCAGATAGTTATCAAAGCCAAAGGAGAGATGACGGGGTACTAAAATGTAAGTGTGACATCGCCTTAAAAACATAAAGGGGTAAGGTATTTTGCAGCCACTGTAAATGATTTTAAGTGCCAAGCTTTTCTTTTGTTTAATCTTTTTGAAAAATTTGGTGCTTTGGTAAGTCCTAAGCTTTTCATGGATATGTCATCACTTTCATCAGAATGATCTCAAAAGAACGAATTGGTCACCATCCCTCAGTTAAAGTCTTTCCTGTCTAGTCTGTAGAGATGGTTGAATTGAGACAGATCTTATCCTTTTGAATCAGTGAGAGCTATTAAATAAAGAAAGGAAATAGCTGATGTATAGATGGGTTTGAGAGCGATATGGGGAAGAGTGTTGCTGACTCTGCAGTGGAATGAATCTGAAAAGTGTGTATGGAAGTAAGGAGAGTGCCATGCTGAGGTTATATGATTCATTATGTATCAGTAGATCATATATTAATTAGTCACTGATGGCTCAATGAAAATTGTTGATATTGCCCATAATCATAGTACATTAGACCTCCATTCTAATGGACTAATTGGGGGAAAGGATGTTCCATTAGAAGCCAAATTCCGTAACATTCCAAACTTTTTGCAAGAACAATGATAAATGAAATATTAACAAAGGTAATGAAAACTTAACTTATTGCTTTGTAGGAAGAGGTGTTCATGGAGTAGCAAAGACTTACCTGAATGCGAAACAAATAGTTTTAGGGTCACATGGAGTCGACTGAAATACCTCCTGTTCAGAAATGGGGCTTGCCTGAGGTGCAATACACTCTCGCCACAATCATGATGCTCAATTATATTTGGATTTTCAGCAATGATGTTTCCTAGATTTCTTATCATGTGCAAGAGTGAAAGCACTCTTATCTGCTGTGGTATAATACAAAAAGACAGACCTTTGTATGATAAAAAATACTGTGCTTGCATGAGAACACTGGCACAGAATTTGTTTTTGTGTTGACCAAGAGGGTGCTTATCTCAGAATAGTAGGCAGTGACCATGCTACATTTTGTTTCATCTTAGAATCCTACTCTCAGTTGTCTTTGTAGGTTTAAAGGGTCAAATGATAATATTGCATCATTAAATTATTGTACGTCTGGGTAAAAGTATGTCTGTGTGTGCAGAAAGAACATAGTATGTTAGTAAAATTAAAAGAATATGCATTGCAGAGATGCACAGCAGGCAGGCACATATTCTTCTGATGCCTAGCATTCCAGACTGAGGTAGGAAACTTGAAGACTTGCATTACATCTCAAATTCAGTCTGATGGGTCCTTAACTTACTGAAATAGATTTATGTTATAACAGACTTTTATGGAAATATCCTTTGGATCCCAAACTTATTGTGGTGGGGCGGAAGGGTCCATTAGGTGTCAAATTTCGATTCATTGAAGTTTGTTAGAATGGGAGCCTACAGTATTAGGATGTGCACAGGAGCATTCGGATTCTCCTAAATTAAAATTCTGTATGCAGATAATGGTGAGCTCTCTCTTTGAATTTAAGGCATGAAGATCTTTAACTTATCTTTGTAGACAGGTGTACACCGTCAAATCCTGCTTATGAATATGATTTTGCTGTTAAGAACATAGATGTATTTGATCAACATCCAGAAATCTCAACATTTTAATGTAAGAATAAAGATATGTTCCTTTCTATTTGATACTATTCATGTGAAAAGAATATTTATTTTCTCGAAATGTAAGTTAAGGGTTTCGCTTTAGTTATCAAAGAAGAATCTCAAAAACAAAACTACCAAAAGAATCATCCATATTTACTGCAGAATTACATGGTATTGAGGTTGAACTTAGCTTATTGGAGCAGTCTCCAAATATGAAAAATACAGTCAACTTTTATTCCCAATGCCTCTCTAGCTATGTCACACCATGCTCCAGTGCACCCCATAGGTCAAAAAATTCGAGATTGGATTGTCAGAGTCCACTCAAAATGTAAGAGAAGAATTCATATGGTGTCATAGACATGTGGTATCAGGAGTAATGAAATAGTAAATGCTGAGGCTAAATAGCTATATCAAGGATAACCTTATACAGAAGGAAGGATGTTGGTGTATGGTGCATACATAGGGAATAGAAAGGAGACCTGCCTTGATTCTTGATACCTACAGAGTCAGTATTACCGTGGAACATACAAATGGAATTCCAGAAATATAGCAGTCTCCGAGTTGATTATGAATTATAAAATATCAGTGGAACAAATTAATGTATTGGAGAAATTTTAAGACATATTGTAAATGGTTTGATAAACTTGCTAAAGGGAGCCAAAATATATAATTATATGTAAGTAGTTTAAAACTTTTAATTATCTTTTTAAAGAAACCAAAATATATAATGCTATATAGATAGCTTTAAATTTTTAGTAACCTTCTTCCTGCTGAAAAGTAGTTTGTAACCATTCGGTTACAAAGCTTTACAACTTTCACAAAACCAAGTGAGGTACTTGATGATGAGTCAGTACTTCTTCCATTGTATAAAGGAAAGGGGAGTAAATTAGATTGTGAAAATTAAAAAGAGAATGAGCTCAAGTAGTTGATGGTAGGATGAAGTCAGTAATTGTTCCAATGTATAAAGGTAAAGGGAGTGAGGGATTGTGTTGTGAAAATTAAAAAGGAAAAAGTTTCTAGAAAGCTTGACAAGATGTATGAAAAGATGGTGATCAATAGTTTGAAAAGATTTAGTGGACCCCTTGTTGGTGAAGAATAAGTAGGAAGGAAAGGAGTAGACTACATTTGTGCACCTTACACTAGCAGAGAAAGTTCCAGAGAGAAAAGAAAGCATGGTAACATTTATGGGTTTTTAAAAAATTCAAAAGATAGAATGAATAGGGGAGCGCTTTGAGATTTAACTCTTAAACGGTATGCATGGAAAATATTTTAACAGATAGCTGTTCAGGGCTTTTATGATGGAAACAGACCTTTTGTTTAGGTAAATGTTGTAAGAAGTGAGTGGTGTGAAGTAAGTGCAGGAGTGCACCAAGGTTGTATGATGCCACCATGGTTATTATATGTTTATTTATGAATGGGCATTATTTGGTGAGTTACGTTAGGTGATAATGATGTAATACTTAATGATGGAGAAACAGAATGGGAGGTGAAATAGTTGCTGTATGCAGATGATGCCTATATTATTGGCTAAATCAGAGGAAGACCTGAGTAGAATGGTGGGTCATTTCATTGATATATGTAGGCTGATGTTGAAAGTGAATGCAAGTTAGATGCTGGTTTTTCAAAGGCATAAGAAATCAGAGTGGAATATCATTGTGATAGATAAAGAACTGAAAGTCATGGTTGAGCTTAGATATTTAGGAGTAACATTCAGCATTGGGTATTAGGAAAGCTGAAATTGAAAGTAATCATGCTAGAGGGGAAAGATTGTTGGCATGTGAAACATCTGGGGAAAACCATGGAAAGGTCTGTGGGGCCTGGATGTGGAAAGGGAGTTGTGGTTTCAGTGCATTACACATGACAGCTAGAG
>JAYMFT010370856.1:0-21652 GCA_038088735.1 Panulirus argus
TTAACTAGATTTTGTGTACCCCACTGAGATATCCTGTCTAAGTCTGAGTTTATTGTGGAAGCTGTGTCAAGGCGAGACGCAGATCGAGTGAGAGAAGAGGGAGCATAACTGAAGGATGTGGATGAATGCAGTGTTGAGTCATCAGCGTATGAGTGCATTGGGTTACCTATTTGTTACCAGTTTTTACAGTACGGGCAGGGGGTTTATCCTCTTGGGGCTCCATCTCTTGGATCATTCTCTGCTATCATACATCATCTTAAGTTTATGTACGCTGTATGCATTAACCATGTCTTCATTCATTCTTTTTCCAATTCATCCACTAACGTTTCACCACAAAAGTATTTCTTTTATATCCATTTTGACAAGCTGCTTGGTTAATTTAATGTTCTGTCCACTTCTTGCTCTATCCCTACTACATCTCTTGAAGAACTGTTCACTGTCCAAGTTGTCGATCTGTTTTGAAAATTTGAAGGTTGTCATGACGTCACCCCCCTCCCTCTCTCCCTCTCTTCCGAGGGGGGCAAATTTTAAGCCTCCAGCCTTTGCCCTGTAACTTAGAACTCCCTAGATTCTGGCAACATAATTGCTTCTTTGAGTGCGGTGACCAAACATGAGAAGTGTGTAAATGTGTGTGTGTGTGTCCACGTTGTGTGTTTGTTCATTTTTGTATGTATTTTTGTTCGTTTATATGTCTGCGAGTGTAAATTTCTATATTATTTGAGAATGTTCATGAGTTTGTATGTGTGTTTTCCTACGTTTTGACAAGCAAAAATATCTGTTAGAGAGAAT
This sequence comes from Panulirus argus, assembly GCA_038088735.1. Taxonomy (NCBI): domain Eukaryota; kingdom Metazoa; phylum Arthropoda; class Malacostraca; order Decapoda; family Palinuridae; genus Panulirus; species Panulirus argus. The sequence goes on from JAYMFT010370856.1 coordinate 790, forward strand.
GCGTTTGTGATGCGAACATATGCGGCGGTACGATCCTTGAGCTCTAAAGGTTTGTACCGTCATGCCCCAAAGGATCGTACCGTCGTTGTCCAAGGGGTTGAATGTGGATGAATGAACATGGATGGCTGTGACTGAGAGTTACCTCATGTCGACGGGTTGACCTAATGTAGGTACTCTCTCTCTCTCTCTCTCACAATGTACCGTTCCTCCGGCAGGCGTACCGTCGCGACAAGAGCAGCCGGGTGGCTATCGTGAGGATGGTCTGCGTGACGGTGGTGGCCTCCGCCCTCATCATCGGCTTATTCATCCTGACCTCCAACTACCTGAACGCTCGCTCCTGTACCTGCAGCCAGGTGAGTACCTCGATGCCACGGGTACAGCATAGGTCGTATTCACAAGATTATAGCATTATACTCACTGGATTATAATCCAGTAAGTGTAATGCTATAATATCATGAATTTATAGAGTTCCACCCCTGGGGGCATGAGGTTGTAACTGCAAATATCTTGGCATGTTATTGGACTCATTTAGTTATGCCTTGATCTTGTTACAGGATTACATTATCATACATATGACCTTATGTTGTCCACATTGGACTGCACTATCATATCTAGGGCAAGTATCTTGACATGGTATTGAACTCATTTAGTTATGCCATGATCATATAGGATTACATTATCATAAATAACATGTTATGCTGTACACACTGGACTGCACTACCATACTTATTTCACTGTGTTATACTCATTGCACATTATCATATTTATGAGATTGTTATACTCATGGCAGAGCATCTTATTCATGGGGTGGTTTTACTGATTGCATTATATTACTAAACTCATGGTGACAATTTTGAGGTTGTTATACTGACTGGATTACATTATCCTACTCATGAGTTTGTTATATCCATTGGATTACATAATAATACTAATGGTATTGTCCAAATCATGTGTTTGAGTTATACCATGGATCACATAATCATGATCTTGGGGTTATGTCTTGCTCATGGGGTTGAGTTACAATCATTAGATTACATTATTGAACTTATAGAGTTATGTTGTAATTACTGGATTACATAATCATATTCTTGGAGTTCTATTATACTTATTACGTTACAGAATCCTACTCACGAAAAGGAGAGTTTGAACTCATGGAGATGGCACTTTATTCTTGGTATTTAATAACCTTACCTTTTCCCAGGATGTACTTGCTGACAAGAATCTCCAGTCAGCCAGCTTTGTGGACTTGCCACGGGTGGGGGCACTGGTGGGGCTGGAGAACAACCTGGAGGATAACAAAGCCAAGGACAATATGTTGGAGGACAAGCAGCTGGATGGCAAACAACTGGAGAGTGACGGGATCAAGGATATGACGACTAATGACCTAGATACAGAGAACGAAAAGAACCTTCCCAAGCCCAATGAACAGGTGGTGAACAAGGAGCTCCCAGTGACAGAAGAGGTCAGTGAGGGTTTAGTGAGTCATGCATGATAGAAGAGGTCATTGAGAAGATGGTTAGCCATAGGTTATGTTAGAGGTGAGTAGGAAGACTAAGTCAAGGGTTCTGATAAAAAAGGTCTATTAAGGGAGACAAAGGATGATCAAGGGCTGTGGTAGAAGAGGCCAGGCATGAGATAGTATGTTCAGTCATGAGTTACTGTTGAAATACTGAGTTCATGCTCTTGCTGAAGTTGAAGGAAGTTACCTAGAGGTCAGAGTTTTTTTTTAGAGAAATTTGGTCAGGGTAAAACATAAGACAGGGTAGGCAAAGATGCCTTATGGAAGGTGCTACGAATATATGATGAGGAGGAAAGCTGCTAGATTTTTTTTTTTTTTTTTTTTTTTTTTTTTTTTTTTTTTTTTTTTTAGGAGTGAAAGCAGCATCTGTACCTTGACCATTTGCACCTTCAGAATGAGTGTTCTGACTCCTGGTAGAGCTTCTTAAATGCTAAGCTCTCCTTCACAGTGAAGCATTATGGCTGATACTCAGTACTTACATACACCTGTAATGTTTTGCTGAGTATCTTATAAGTGATATTGAAAACTATAACTGTATAAAACCATTACACTTTCACTTTCCCACTGCAATAAGGTGATTTCTGTGTGTCCCTGTAATTACTGATGACCTACAAGTAGTTACTCACTGTGGTTCATTATTTGGTTAAGTTTGCTCTTCTCCTGGCAGGAGGTGAATGTGAATGAAGAGGAGGTGGCAGAGGCAGAGGAAGCTCAGAGAGAACTAGAGCAGGTGGCTAAAATTGAGGCACAGAGGGAGGAGGAGGAGGAAGAGGAGGCCCTTCAGGACATCATGCGTGCCGAGATGGAGCACATGAAGAAGATCAGACTTCCAGTTGACCTTATTCTTGGCAACCCTGCACTGGTTAGTATTGGAAATGAGAAACTTGGAAGGAAGACACTAAGGAAGATGGGACAAGAATGGAGGAGGCTAGTGAATAGAGAATATGGTAATTGGTATGAGATGCAGGATGGGTTAGAGAGTGGTGGGGTTAGGTGTGAAGATAAAGCCACCTACTGTATTATGGGAATTATTAATGGAAAGTATTATGGGATCAGGGTCAGCCAGATGACAGAGCCAGTTCAGGGCAGATTAGGCCAGCTAGGTGAGAGAGTAACTTAGGGAAGACAGAGTGAATGATGGAGGACTAAGAACCATGGTTTAAGAGGTGCTTATGTCATCTGTGTGGTAGTTAAGAAAGCAAGTTTCAGATAGACATATGTAGGAGTAATATTATGTCTCCATGCATTGGCATAATGCCCTTGCTTGTGGGTAAGGCATGAAAATAACCTTAAGAAAAGAAAAAAATCCATTTTTGCCAGCAGATGAAAAGATGCTGATGCACCTTGCTAAAGTGGGTAAACAGAGTCTAGTCTTGTAAAGAACTTCTCACTAAAGAGGAGTCCATCTTATCCCTGCTACTGAGTGCAGTGTAGCCTTGGACTGCAGGATCCCCTGGAAACAAGGTCCATTGATACTAAGAACCCTTCTTAAAATGGGCTCTTGGATTGGTTAAAAACAGACAAAGAAAGGCCCATCCACTCATATACACACTTATATACATACATGCACATATATGCACAATACATATATATGCATACCAACATATATACATACATACACATGCATATACACATATACCTGGGAGGAGGATGAACACTCCCTGCTTAAATCCTTCTGTTTCCCCCTTTAGAAACTGAAATACAAGAAGGGGAGGGTTTCCAGCTCCCACCCCCTTTTGTTGTCTTCTACGACACGTGGTGGAATACATGGGAAATATTCTTTCTCACCAGTTTATGTGAAATAGTCCCCGTGTTACCCAGGGCCTTTCTAAAGGTTCTTGGAGCCTAAGACTTTCACTACTTCCAGTAGCGTGGTAATTTAGACTCCTTTGGAATGAGAAGTTCTTTGACAAGACTGTACTTCCAATGATACAGCCTCATCAAAGGAGACATTTCTCTTACAGGCAGAGCCCATTCACACCATCTTTCAAAACAATAACAAAAAGTGGTATGCCAGTTTCATAGTCGACCACCATGCCAGAGCCACTCACAGTGGCTTCACCTCTAAAACACACTGAAGTTCCCCATGGAGCAGTTCTTTCTTCAACTCTCTTCAGTCTCTTCATAAACAAATTACCGTTGCCTAAGGCAAACCTCAGCATAAAGGCCCTTGCATTTGCAGATGACCTTAGTATAACATCACAACTCCCTGACACCACATTAGCAACGTCAAACATAAAGCAGTACATTACGCAATAAGAACAGTGGCTCACCCAGTACAGAATGTAGTTGACAGGAAAATTTAGGTAGAATTATTAGGTAGGAGCATTTGATAGAAGTAGTCATTAGGAACATTAGTTAGGAGCCTCTGCAAACACTGCACTAGACTTGCTGTCTACAAGTGGCCTGTTAAGGGTGGGGCACGAAAGGCTAAGAAGTGGCATTGGAGTTCCTTAGTTATGGAGACTTTGTTGCTGTGGCCACCCATTTGAGGGAGTTCCAACTGGAAAAAGCATCAAAGGTATAGATAGATAACTTAAAACACAGATAATGATAGTGTCATTAAAATGGTAAATATGAATTACTTATGGTTTTCCCAACTGCATCAGCTACTGGACAGAAGAAAGGGAGGAAGCATAGTGTATCAGCTCACCATTACACATAATGACTTTAACTTGACACAGTTGTTGGTTATCTAGTGGAAATTGTGAGATTTGAAAAATGAGAAACTCGAGAGGTAAGGAGTAGGATTAAAGATGTAAAGCATTAGCGGGTACATACATATTAAGAAATGTTAAGGCAAATTTTTAGATTTTACATGAGATCAGCAGCTGTTGTGTGGTGTAGAGACATGTGAATGAGTAATTAAAGAGAAATGGAGAAAACAACAGAAAATGATATTCAGAGCATGAAAAATGCACCATATCCTCTCTTAATCATGACATTAAACCAAGAAAGACTTTGAAGAGTGGCATGCCTTTTGACAGTACTGTAACTTGTGTTCATATACATCATTATTGCCAACCATTACCAAGCTATATTATTGATATTATATCAAATTATACTGTAGAACTTCTGAGCTCTAGTATTGGTTTTGCATATCGCTGTTTACTGAATTTTGCCCTCAGTTTGGTTTTGTGCACTGAATCTTCTTCAGTAAATGTGAATCTTGGATGGTTCATGTGACTATGTCTGCAGGCCGGCCGGGATGTGGACTGTGAGGTGGAGCGTCGTCAGCAGCCTCTAGGAGGTGGCATCATGACACAGGCAATCATCGTCACCTGCCATGACAATGATGATGACCAGCGGCCCCCCAGTGGGCCTGGTCTTCCCCCACCTGGGCCCCACCGCCTGGGCCCACCCCTCTCCCTCCTTGCACCTATCATGAAGATGCTGTCTGCTCGCGCTGCCTCCCGTGCCAATCAGCCCCTTGTCCCTCTCAACAACCAGCGTCCCTTGCCCATCCCTATTGCCCCAATGCCATGCCCTGGCCCATTCCCTTGCATCATGAGCCGCTCAAAGCAGATGACTCCTCCTATGCCAAGCCCTCTGTCTGGCCCAATGCCCATCCCCCAGAACCTTCCAATGCATGGTCCTATCAGAGGTGAGGGTCGCAGCCTAAAGCACATGCCAAGTCCCTTCCCAGGCCCAGTACCTATAGTTGGCCCCAAGAAACGTCCAGTGTTTACCCCTTTCAACAGTCCTCAGGGCTCCCAGTCCAAAATAGAAGATGGGCCCCGTAACCGTATGCTGCCTTTCCCTTTCCGCCCAATAGTACGCATGTCCCCTCGTGTGCCTAGGCTCTTGACTGCCCCAGAACACAAGGGTGTCCCCATGTCCTTGGCCTCTCTGCACCGTGGTGCCCTCCCACTGTCCCCAGAGTCTAAGATTGAAAAGAACTTCCCCCGTGTGGTGCCTGAGGCTCGTGGACGTGCCCTGCCTGACCCCATCAACCTGCCTGGCTTTGGCTTCCAGCCCAGTAGCCACATGACCCCTGCCCAGCGTCGTAAGTTAATCTTAACTGTGCTTTTGGTGCCTCCCTCATTTACTGTTACTTGCCTCCTTCCTTTCGCTGATATTGCTTCTCCCATCCACTTCACATTGTAACACATCCTCGTCATAATGTATCTGCCATACAACTTGCCTCTCATATCCCACTTCATTGTGTAACACCTCATCCTCCCAATGATATATCCCCATATAAATTGCTTCCTTCACTACCCCTCCCTTGAATTTTTTGTTGTATTCTGAAGACAAAAATATCATGCTAAGCTTGAAACATGCAACCGTCTTTCTAAGTATGTACTTTTATTACCATTATGTCTCAACTCAGAATGCTTTTTCTGGGAATTTTTTTTAATTAAGTAATCTTATATATATCATAATTGCCATATTTTGTTATGATGATTGTAATTGTAAGAGTTGTCTTATTGCTAATTGATATTTCTTTCAACAGCACTGGACCAAACAGGGCGTCGAGAGGGCCCCCGCCCCATCACCCACATGGAGATGCGTGCTCCTCCTCCTCCACCCAAGAACATGGTGAATGCTGAGCCTCGCATCGTTGACTTTGGCCCACCTAGGGTCCACACTGTTATCAGACCTGCCTTCCCCAACATCCCTCCCAAGATCCAGGCTGCCCCCCGCCTCATTACCCATCCCCGCCTCCCCAACGTTCCCCATGAGGTCCACCACATTCATAACAGACCCATCCCAAAGGATATCATGACACCGCCTAAGCCCATTGCTGTCATTCCTAAGACTCATCCCATTGCTATCATTCCTAAGACTCAGCCCATTGCTGGCCCACAGACTACAGTTGCTCCTCCTCCTCCTCCTCCACCTCCTCCTCCTAAATTTGACCCTAAGGGACGCACAGGCATTGCCCCAGAGATCAATCCTGATGCAGAAATACTTATTAAGCCTCAGTCTCCTCCCCAAGATTCTCCCCATCCTCTAGGTCCTCAGGAGGGTCGCAAACACCATCTTCTTCTTGTCAACTAATTTCCTGCAATGTTCAGGGAAGTCCACCACATCTGACCACTGCAACGCAGACCCAAACAACACTTGTGGCTTCGTAAATGCTCCAGACAGATATCCCAACAGGATAGTGGCCTGTGGCTTCCAATACTCAGTAGTCAGTAGCTTGGTGATCACATAAGACATACTGGAAAGTTAATCACCTGGTGATGTGAAGGTTAAAGACCAATTACCTGGTGATGTGATGTTCAAAATAAGACCAAGGGTGCACAAAGATTTGAGGACAACTGATGGAGCAGGCGGTCACTTTCAGCGCTTATAACAGAATCCCCCTTACCTAAACATTACCCACAGTAGGCCTCCTTCATCAAGCACTGATCAAAACTACCTCCCAACATTATGTACAATAAGAATCCTAAGTCACTGATCAAAAGACCTGGTCCCCATCCCAACCATGTTACCATCGAGAGAAAGATGCTGCTTCAGCTGAGATTACCCACTATAAACCTTCCTCCAGAAATCAGTCAGTCAGGAGTCCCTCCACAAAAGGCCATCTCCACCAGAACTCCCACAACAGGACCTCTCTCCATCAGACCACCCACACCAGGATCTCCTCCAGTCCACTCACCCATAACAGGGCCCCCTCCACCAGATCGTGCCCATAATAGGATCCCTTCATTAGACCACTCACAAAAGAGCCTCTTCCACCAAATATTGCCGACAACAATGCCCACTGAACTAAACACTTTTTAAAATAAGACCTCCTACAACTACAGAAGCCACAGAAGGGATCTGCTAAAAGGGCATTACCAACAACTACTCTCCGAGCATCACCCATAGCTACACAAGTCACTACAGCCAAGGGGCCCCTCATCACTAAACTGTACTCAGACAGAGATCTTCCTCCCACAGGCCACTATGAGCACAACTTAGTCCTCTCCACATATCACCATATCCGGGTCCCCTCCACAGCCAGTTACATAAGGGCCCCTTCCACAACTCATCACAACTGGGTCTGCCCCTAGAAGTGTCTACCACATATCTAATACAGTAACCTAGCTTCTTCATTTATCCTAAATTAATTTCTAACACACACACATACACACACATATAGATAGATGTTACCAGATCCAGCTGCATGGGGTTACATTGAGGATGGAAACTCACCTTCGGCAAAGTTGTATAACTATGTATGGAAGAAAAGGAGAATCTTGTTGAGAATTGCTCATTCCATAGGAATTAATCATTTCCCTGCTGCTAATTGTAGGGCAAACTTGAATCTGTAGGAGCTCCATAAAGGAACCTTGATTAAGTTGTATAAATTTTTTATATAACCCCAGGAACCCCTGTACAAAGCCTCTGAGTTTTTAAGGGTGTACTACGAACAGTAGAAAGGAAATGATGGATTTCTTTGGAGTGAAAAGTTCTTCAATGGGAATGTACTCCTTTTCTTCCCTTTAAAAGGAAATGACACCGAAGGTGATTTCCAATCACAGCATAACCTTACTCTTGCAGTTGGAGTAGGGTATATATATATATATTTCATGGCAACTGTACTTCTAAGATAACCATTCTAGTTTCAGTAGTAGTATCTCTCTGACATCCCTCAACTTTCTTAACCTATCCCTTGATAGTGCTACTCTATCTGCCAATCCTCATAATCTCTCAGTGTAGCATCTCTGCCAAGGCTGTCATGAATGTGTGCATCGGCAGGTGGCCCTCACTCAACCAGTCAGGTGAACTGTAGCTGATAAACAGTGATCTATTGGTTTAACACTCACTCATTGGAGTGGATGTTACTTTGGCAACACCTGAAACTATCATTGGCATGTGGGAAATTTCAGCTCCAAATGGTGAATCTTCTAAACAAACATTAATTGCCATTTCTTGCAAAATATTATTTAGAGTTAAAAGATAAAAAAAAAAAGTGAATAAGAGAATTGAGTGGAGAGGATGTAATAAAGGTGAAGAGGAGTTACCTGTTTCCAGATGTGCATATTCCCTCATGTCACACCCTGGCATCTTACTCTGTCTGGTAAATTTGATCCAAATTACCAAAAAAAGATGCAAATGTTATGTGATATCTTCATGTGATCTTTTACTCTAGAATAAAACTTTAAAAAATTCTGTCGTTTATTGCTTCCCCATAAGTTTTACTAAAATAAATTTGTTAATCACTTCCCTATAAGTTTTACTAACTATAGAGTAATTTGTAGGCTTAGGCACTACCTTATCACATACACAGGCGAGGTGCGCTGGTGCCCCTTTTACCTCATGCAACTGGTTACTCGCGTTCCCTAAGGGAATACTTTACCATTAAGTCGTAATTTTGAGCTGATGCATTACCGCAGTAGTTTGGAAACAACTCATGCCAAATCGACTGGCATTTGGTATACAAATTGACATGTATTATCATGAGTACACCAGAAAAAAAAATCCAGACCCCAAGAACCATTTGAGAGCCACTGAAAACATTTGCTAGCACTGCTAGTTAGACAACTAACCACAGTTAACTACACAGGTCGACATTCAGCCTCTCGAGTCACTCCAGCGACCACGTTTTTATCTACATCGGCCAATCAAGTGACTGTTAACAATGTTATTCGGTTAATCAATTGATCTCATTCATTTTTATGCAGGCAATCGTAACCACATTCGTAATGAGCCAATCGAGTGACCACATTCGTAATAAACCAATCTAGTAACCACATTCAGCTAATCAAGTGACCACATATATTGGCATTCAGGTAATCGAGTGAGCACATGCAACACTGATGACCACCGTCAATTGTAAGTAACGATATAGGACTAGTTTGCGGTTGTCTAGGTTAACGTCTATATATAACAGGCATTCAAGACTCGAACTGGTGGGCGGGAAACGGTCAGTTGAGGTTTCGCAACACGCTTTATCAGGCTGTACCCTGATAACGAATGTTTATCTACCTTCGTAAAGCAAGACATTATTAAGCAAACCAATATTTTTTTTTCTGATATAATTTATTACGTTGTTTTATTATTTTTTTTAACTAGAAGATAGAATGTAGGAATGCTCACGCTAAGGGCAACAGGACATGGTGTAATTTCCCTATGTTGATAGTTGAGAAGGATATGTGTAATAATATGATAATACTGTTTAACTTGATCTATAGTAAAATTGCGTTTGTTTCTGGCATGTATTAAAGATTTTATAGAAAACTAAAGTTCTTAAAACAAAATTTACCTAAAGTAACCGGAAACTCATAGAGCACGAATTTATCTTCCTCTATGTAGTATAGAACTAGACAGTGACGTCACTGAATGTCACTTCCAATGCAATTGTTAACTTTATAAAATAAATAGAATTACCCAGAGTTTATAATGTTCATTGGCAATTAACTGTAGAGTTAGGAAAGACGTTGGGACTAAATTATCATGAAATTTTACACGGGCAAAGTGTGAAAATGGGGAGTGGCAATTTTATAATTTGGGGAAAGTGGTTAAAATGTGGTATCCTTTAATGATATCTTCTTTCAAAAGCTTACTTATGTAGACATCTATTCAGAAATATACTTTTACATTAAAAAAGCTAAAGCTATGATGTCTCCAAATCCTAGAAAATTCTCCGTAATAGTAAACTTCGAGAAAATATGAAATTAAACAGTCTGATTGTAATCTATTGTATACGTCCAACAAAAAACTTAGATTATTTATTATATGAATTATAAACTGAATAAGATCCTTAAACCATGTAAGTGTAGACAAGATCGGTTGACCAACACTAGAAACACAACCGCTTGTATAATCAACATGGCCATCATCTTATTTAACCAATTTCTCTCCGTCGTTTGAGTGGATATTAAGCGGGCAGGACGATATTCTTAAACCCACTTTTCTGCGAATCCTCTTATTGAAAGGTTAGTGTTCTACTGAAGCAAGAATGATCATCAGAACCAGTTTGCTAGGTTGATATACAACAAAGATTGATTAGCCTTCGTTTTGTTATGGGCAAGAAGTGCTCGCATCCAGTTATTTCCTGTACACGATCTGAGATAAACTGTTGAAGAGAGAAATAAAAGGCATATGTTACCTTGAGCTACCTGGCGAGTTTAACACGAAAATCAGAGAAATTCATATCAACAGAATCGTCATGGTTGAGAATCATTGTATACGGACAAGGAAATATTCAGTGAACTGGTTACATTGTATATAAGGCTAAGACTAGGTTATGATTCTCAAGTTTGTTGTCTGCACTTATAGGAGGACAAAGAACTACTAAAGGTCAAGAAGGCAATGAGGATTGGACCAGAAAAGAGTACTGTCTGCAGTGAGAGTTTCGTTAGAGGAACAGGTGGTTATTTGATCACAGTTAAGTTTTTGAACAAGTTTGTTGACATTAGTAAACAGTTGTCCGAAGGATGCAGAGATGGAACAACCAGTGGCCATAGCTTGAAATCAAGTAGAAAAAAAACGTTAAAGATAGAGGTAAAGAATGCCTTTTATAAGCTGAAAGTAAAGATGGGTGGAGGGGGAAGGTTAAGACTTTATATGTCGAGAGACTAATAAGTGATGCAATATTTCAAAAGAAATTAGTGTCTTAATGTTTAAGTGGGGGGGGGGCTTTTGGGTTTCAAATAAGGTCTCATTGGTAGTTCTATAATAGTTGCCCTTTTTTTTTTCCAAGGAGATACAATACCTACAGATAATTTAATATAAAGTCAGTAGAGGATAACACATCGCTCTATGGGAGTGGACAGTAAGCTTACTCTATATATTTCCTACGCTTATCTTATATTTTATATTCTAACACACTTCATTGCAGTAACAACCATGATTCTCATATATGCAGGGTAGGTCTTCCTTTATTTGATGATTTCTCAAGCTCAGTGTAATTATACGTTAGATATTGCACAAGACTGACCAGTTCATAGAGTAACTGCTGTATTTTTTTTATTTCTTGCTAACAATTTGTCATTTTTTGCTCTCCATTATGCATGTGTTTAGACTGCTTGGATTTTGTACGCGAAAGGTTCCTATGGTTTACGTAAATATTTTTCTTCGTGTTTATGGGTGTATTCTGAAAGTATATTTGGAATTTCTTGGTAATATCCTTGTTTTTCACAAGTGTTATAGTGTACTTCCACCTTTTGTTACTTTCTTCAAAATGGTCAAATCCTCTTGTATTAGCCTATATCAGTGGGCCACATTTGTGCCACTTACACAGTGAGTCAGTTCAGGCTCCTTTATTTAGAAGACCCTTCCTTTTATGTGAACAGCCTGAAATCCTTTTTTCTTCTGATGCGGACATAAAGATTTTAATGCCTCCTTGACCTCGAATTGGATGATGTGGCCTAAGGTTTTTTGTATGACAGTAGCTCGTAATTGTTTTGAGGTGATATTGCATGCTATTTCAGAATCATGCTCAGATTCCGTTATTGCGTTACATTAGTAATATGTAAGGTCTTCCTCATTTGGAAATCACCTGTTTTGAATGGGTTATTCTACGTTTTCTTGACCCATCTTCCATACTTGTCCTTCAAAATATAAAGATATTACATTTTTTTCTGTTAGAATGCATGAAAAATATGAACAGATCTTCAGTTTTAAGGTTAGAAGAAACGTTTACGGTAACCAAGGGACCTGACTCCTGTGAAAGATCATTTGGGAGCCACAATCGTGTGGGAAAAACATTATGACACGAAACCCGCTTTTATATTTCACTGGGTTGTAGTAGGATGCGAGGAAGAACGTCTTGAGCGTGGGTTTTCCAAGAATGGACTGCAAGTGGCAGTGGATGGTACCACTCGGTCTGAATGGGAATGGATGAAGGGATCTGGGTGCGTTAAGGAGCGTGGAAAAGGAAAGGTTGGTGTTTGTAAGGGCGAGACGGCGATATTTCAAAGTATTGTAGTGTACGGCTGCGGGTCTTGGAGGGGGGAGGCTTGGATGCAAGGAAAGGAAGAGGATAGAAATGATGGCAGTGAAAGGCATAAGAACTACATGCTGCGTGAGGAGCTGTGATAAGCGTGCATACGTGGCACATCGTGGCCGTGGGTCGGTGTTTGTGTGACCTCAACATTCTGTTCTGAGTGCGTCAGCCATGGACAGCCTGATAGGCAAGGATTAAGGTTGTCTAGGAAAGGAGAGAAGGGATAATTCTAAGGGTTATGATAGAGCCGGGGAATATAAAAGAACAAACTGAAAGAGTTTTTTTTTTCTGCATCCACCAGGCTTACCACCCACAGAAACGACCCAGTTAAACCCGGACAGGTAGTTGGTACAGAGTACCTGGCTCTTCCCATTCGTTCGGGACTGAAGTAGCTTACAGCAAAGGTGATCAAGGCAGATTTGAACGCGCAGTGCCAAACACCAGTGATTAGCAAAGCATATATTATGCTTGCGGCCCTGTAGGACGCCATCCTGGGCCAACATGAGTTCCCCTACCTCCTATCTGTTTATATGGGGTCCCCTCGTCGTCCCAGTACCTGTTGTTGTTGCCACTCCAGATCCTATCTCCTGAAGAGGGTTGGTGGGGGGGGGGAGGGCGTTCATGTACGTGCGAGGCTTCTCACACCACTCCAGGTAGCATCCACACAGAAAACAGGGGTAATGTGTGAGAAATAACGACCCAACTCTTTGAGTACGATTGTACGACTCTTGAGTGCGACGGTACGACTCTGAATTACGACGGTACGATTCTTGGGTATAGAGTTTGATCGCAAGGGGTCAAGTCAAAAGTTTTGCTCTGTCATACCAAAGGGTCGTGACGTTGTATTGATGAGGTGTCGTTTTTCTCAGAGCTGCACCGCCATACTTATGGAGCTGATGAATTAACACATGATTATATTCAGTGTCATGAACGCCATACATTCATCCAGTATATACGTCAGGAGAGAGGTGACGGAGGAGGTATTCACGCGGCCGCCAAACATGTGAACATTTTAAGTAAGGTGACGTTTAGAGATATAGTGAAGGAGATACGAGGTAAACAGCAAGATAGCCAGCTGTCTCAGTGCACCTACACCATAAACCTCTACACTCCATAACCTTTTTTCTTCTGCTTCTATATTTTACCATCAGTCCAACAGCTCCCCTTTCCCCACCTAATCACTAAAAGAAAAGGGAAGCTGGCACTGGGCAGGGGCAGGTGTTACACTGACTAGGGGCAGGTGGTAGTGTTCCGAACCATACAAATCATATTAGTCACTCAGGGAACGGTGAAGGATCTGAGGGAGCTATATTGATTTTAGGACATTAAAAGTAATATACAACATATGGTTCCCTTTTTTAACTTCTATAACCTTCGTAGGAGAAATGACCAAGTTAGTCATGACAGTTACTCAGACGGCAAACTCTTTTGCATGCCCCATGCCTGATCATATATCAAATCCGATACAGACATACAGACGAGTAATGTGTACTGTGTATTCATTGACTCGACTGTACATTATGAGACACTCGGACTACATACTGATTGACACCCCCCAACACCAGCACAGATACTTGCGGATGACATGATTCGTAGCTCATCGTAAACTTGATTCCCGTTCTCTTGGCTCTGTCTTTAAAACACATGTCCATCACTGGCACGTGGCTGGTGCGTGCACGTTACTGGCGCGTGGGCCGTCATAAATAACATGAATTATGAAGAAAATAAAAGCCTGATGGCTTCACATAAGCCGAACAATGGAGCATCACTGTTGCCAGCAGACCAGCCACTTTTTTTTTTCATTACACAGTTTAGGAAATTCCCTTCATATCTACTCCGGTGAATCACCACCGTCAACTGTGGTGCAACGCTCCTGTGTGGTGGCAGTCAGTGCCACCCACCCTGAACACTCTCTCTCTCTCTCTCTCTCTCTCTTTCTCTCTTGCTGGGGTGGAAAATGAACCTGCTTAGGTCACCTGGTCATGAGGGGTACAGAGCCACAAGGGATAAGAGACAACGTCACTGGTGGATCAGCCGAGGGCTTAGGTCCATGACATGAGTCCTGCACATACCTCCGGCAGGAGTTATGCAGGCGACTCTGGCTTGTGTGGTGACGCTGAGCCAGTCAGTAAAATCAGATATGGAATGCGCGCGCGCGCACCCTAATAGCCATTACATCACAACATACCTCAGGAACGAGTAACTATCGTATACGTTTTTCCATTCGAAGATTCTCGACGAATATAGATTATATACTGAACGGTTTAAGTAGGTGAAATTCACAGGAAACTAGAAAAGTCTTTTATTGCCCAAGTAGTTACATACATTTGGAAAACAGTGAATAGACGACCTACTATCCTTCCGTGAGGTTATCTGCTGATGGGAGGACCATAGGCAAGCAATCCTCGCCATTTCCTATACATTCAAGCTGTTGTTCAATTGTTTCCAAATATTTCTGGATAACTTCCTTCTCATTTCTGAGGTTCTGGACCTCCTGTTTCACCCTTAGTATATCCTGCTCTAGCTTCGTTTGCTGAGACTTCATGAGCTGCCGTTGTTGGTGGGCCCTAATGGCCCTCTGACGCTTGGCCTCCAGGTTCGGGTCCTCCTGGGGCGGCTTTGAGTATAGAAAATGAACTTTGTTCTTCCTTCTGGCTGAAGACGTCCTCTTTTTGGATGGCCCTTTAGTACCCAGGACGTCGCGTTCTCCGGTGGACTGACGCCACCCCTCTGTGGGCGTCTCTAGGCATGGGGAGCCGTGGGCTGCGTCTGCTGACGTCACAGGCGTTAAGACCTGGGAGGTGTATGGTCCCGGGTCTTGGCTCGGCATTCCAGGACGCGGGTCCCACAGGAGGCTGTTGCCTGCGTCAGGGGAAGGCTCTTGGAAATCCGCGTACCCGAGGAGGGAACTCGACGGAGCCAAATCACTACTCGTTGTCGCCAACAAGCTGTCCCAGGGTGGTAAGCTTTCATCCAGCCAAGTCCCGTGGTCGCCGAAGCTCCCCAGGGAACTCGTTGAAATATTATCCAGGAGGGAGGAGGGGTCGCCGCTTGCAGATAAATCTTGCAGTAGTTCACTTGTAGGCTGCAGGTCGTACGGCCTAGCATCGAATGAGGCGGCAGAGGTATCCCCCATGAGCGGTGCGTATGGAGAGGACGCCTCATATTCAGCCAACTGCGACTGTAGTCTCTCGAAACTCTGTGTACGCTTGATTTTCTCTGCCTGTAACTCCTCGACCTCTCGTATGGTCACGGCGAGGGTGCGGTTAAGTCTTTCCTCAAGTGCCTTGGCCCTCCGTCGGGCTTCAGTTGCCTTGCGAGCGTTGTCCGCCCTGCGCTGCTCCTGCGCCGCGCTGATTGGTTGGCGCGGCGTTCGCTGGGAAGGTTGGTGGGACATGACTTTCAAGGGCTAGGCTTGCTACAGGACCCACAAGCGTGCCGCTCCGCCACCAGCCACGTTGTAAGAATGCGTCTCGGTCGGTCGACACTTTATAGGCCGTCTGCTGATGACACAGCGCCGCAGCAGTGGACTGCCTCTTATCAAGTACTGTCGTTCACAGGACACAGTCACATGCCTACAGAGTCGGACAAGTCTTATTATACTGCTCCCAAGAGCAGGCTGCTTGTGTGCTCCCCACCACTGGCTAGACCACGCAATACTCGGCAAGCTGCTACGTCACATCGTTATTGTGCGGACATCGGCAGCTCAAAGGTGGGCCGTTTAGTTACCTGCTTCTTTCCCTACACGTCGAAGCTTTGGAACTCTCTACCTTCTCATGTCTTTCCCAATAGCTATGACCTGGCATATTAAAAAAACAGGTCTTTCACGTTCTCAAGAATTCGTAAATCCTTTCCCTTGTCTTTTCTTTTTCTACTTCATAATTCTCTCTTTATTTCAATTAAGGTGCGGCCTTGATGTGGACTTTTGTCGTGACTGAAGCCTTCAACATTTAAAAGCTTGTAGGAGGTTAACAGGATTTTTTTTTAAAGCTACGTATATTCGTATCGTATCTCTTAGTTAAGGTGTATGTGGTCTTGGGACCTCTTGCAGTCAAGTGGCGATATGATGCCGTGGATTGCAGTAAAGAACGCAAGTTCTCTCTCATCAACAACTAAAACCTTTGTTCAGCGAAGACAGCTGAGTGGAGGCGGGGAGGAAGATGTCTTTCGCTAAATATCGTTACTTGTAAAAGTGCGAGAAACGAAGAAGAAACATTTGAAATTTTTGCAAATTACCTGAAATGAATGTGAAAAGGATATAATGTGTACAAAATCTGGCTCTACATACTTTTCAGTCACGAATCTAAATCAACAGTCAACACAGACACTATATATACAACGAGTGTTTGATGTGTCCCCGTAGTAAGAAGTAGTTCAAATGAATGCTCTCGTAACTTTGTGGTTCCCTGTTTGATTCTCGTTTGGTTCAATTCTTAGACAGCCATCTGCACTGGTAATAGCTTCAGTCACTGTAAGAATAGTTATGCTTGTGAGAATGAGGAGATCTCGATGAGTTTCTTTCAGTGAGTATTCAGGCCTGATTCGGTCAGAGGATCGATAGTGTCGCGTCGTGGTCCTTTGCTATAACAGTAGAAACTTTAACCAGTCCCAGGAAGGCTTAAGTAGGTCTGTGCCTGTGGGGAATATGTCCCCGGACATGTTAGCTCTGGGTACTCTAGAGCTGTCGTCTGTTTAAGCCTGTCACAAAGTGAAATGTTAGGAGGGCTACACGCAAGTCTGCCAGCGCCGGGTGATCGAGCAAGGGCCAGTGGTTTAGAAATCGCGAAACGATCACCATTACACCAGCGAGACTCAGGCTTTCTCACTAATCTCTCCAGTTTGTCACGTCTCTGTTAAACCATGATTTCAGTAATGTCATCAAAATATGAAGATCTTACGATGAAATTTAGTCTATAGGTAGACAAACTTTTTGTTTTATTTTGCGGAACTTAGGTACACCGTCACGATGTCTTTATTTGTTGAACGTAATTTGTCGTCCTCATCATATGTTATTCTCTGATCAGCTGCTTCCTTAATTTTAATCAGATTCTATTTAACGAGACTGACCTTGAAACTTCCTCTCTCGATCACCCTGAAGCAGACATCAAAGGTTCGGTGTCCCGGGTTATTTGGTCCTCGTCGTTTGGCGACCTTTCTGACCTTGTCATCTCTCGCTGTCGCTTGTCCGGTCGGGTGACTTTAGATTCTCGCTTCATGTTGCCTCCGTCCCAGTATTGCTCCGCTTGAATAGGGATGACCTGATCTTGTACTGGCAGAGTCACTGGATTTCCTAACCCTTCAGTCAACCCATCTCTCAATTTGTGAGTCTTCTCGATCGAGCTTAAGAGTTTCTATTGTCTCCACAGTTCAAAGTCTTTTGCATAATCTACGTTTCCAGTTGACAAAATCTGAGTTGGTCTCTATGGCGACAGAATAATATCTTGTTACCTATAAATCTAAAACCCTTTCCTCATTGTCGAATGAAAAAAAAAACTTTCAAAGGTTCAGCTATATTTCAGTCAAGTTTATGCCACTATTGTGAGTCATATTACCCATCATCCCGCATCTTCTGGTGAAATGAGATTTTCTTTTTCCACCCAACCCTTTTCCAGGGTTCCTCAACTGGTTCTAGATATAACGTATCCATGCTTCTTTACATCGACGCTTCCTTTGTTAACAGAAGCATCTCCATCAATCAGTTGGGAAAGCAATCGTTTAGGAGCTCTGAGCTTTGGTTCTTCAGCTAATGTGTGTCTTTTCGACAGGAACCAGTCACAAGATTTAGACCGAAGGTAACAAACGTTCTATCCCTTTCCTTCACGTTTGGCAGCACAGCCATCCGAAGGATAGAGGTGAGGTCGATATGGAGTCGTTCCTGCAAGAGCAGGATGTATGGCGTCACCTTCGTACGTATGGTGTGTGGAGGTCTCCACAGTTGTTGGAAGACAGGTTTGAGCGGCTTTTTTCCCTTTCCTCCCGCTGGTCCCTCCTTTGCTCCACAGCGGAGGACTATTGCTGGGGATTTGCTGGGCCATAGCCTGGCACGTGGGCCTTATCTCTGGACGACTTTTACCGACTTCTCCTCTCTTACATATGGAGGATGGGATACTGAGAAGGGCAGGTCACCCTGAGACCCTGGGAAGGACCTGGCGGGTGACGATAAGGAGCGAGGTTGGGTTGCTCTCGGTTTTGACCTAGAAAGGTCGTGAGGCTCGGCCTGGCCATTGTCCTCGTTCCTGGTGGGGATTACTGTTCGAGCTCGCTCACGATCGGCTTTACAGGGTCACTTAAGTTGCTCCTCTAGCAGTCCGATGAAGATGTATTCTATTTGCACCATATTATTATTTTCTTTTTTTCAGAGTAACATTTCATTACTGGAAAAAAAGTGCCTTTTGATCAGGTGACACAGTCCCAAACGACAGCCGCCTGCACTGGGAATAGCTTTAGTTACTGTAAGATTGATTATGCTTTCATCAGAACACAATATATATTTTTCCCAGGTCACATAATCTTCTCTAATAAGAATGTGTATGATTTTGATTTCATGTAATTAAGAGGAGCGAGTAGACACAAACAACACACACACTCACACACACACACACACACACACACACACACACACACACTCACACACACACCGGCAGCTCATACGGCAGTTTGGCAATAAACTGCTGACACACCCCGTCACAGAGACCTCCTCCTCCCTGACTCCCCACGAACACGTATCCGCCGTTCGTCACCACAGTCAACTTGTTCCAATCACATCTTGTACAGACAAATATAAGAACAGTGTTGTACCTACCATTATGAACTTCATAAACAATCCATGAACTGGTGCATAACTGTGCAACGGAACAGCTCTTTTCTGTTAGGCTATGTGGATGTCAACTACTGTATTACCGAAAATATTCATTACCTAATATTCTAATGTATAAACCATACTATTTACTCTCTAAATACCCTTGTATATCTGCCACCCTCGTTATCTGAATGTACCTCACCCATATGCTTATCCAAATTGTGGAAATATCAAGCTCCACCTAATCTTAAGCTCTTGTGCGATTAGTTGACTATTGAATATCATCACTTTTGTCAAAACTGTAATACCTCAGTTGTGCATTTTCAGCGGAATGGCTGCCTAAATCCAATAAACCGTTTTTCATTATTTGATTACCTATATTTTTTCGTTTTTAAAACACGCACAGACACACACACACGCGCACAGACACACACACACACACACACATACACGAACTGTGCCAGCAATGGCGCTCCAGAGTTAGACAAATCTTTAGTCAAATGAGAAACGTCTTGAACAGATTTTGACGGCTGTTATGTTTTTGGGTAAATAAAGTAAATCATTGAGTATACTAGTGGTCATCAGTGCAAGCTTATTACTGAAAATTAAGTTAAGCTTAGATATGCTGGCTTTGTAAGTTGTCAGGACATCTTCAAAGCAAAGCTGTAACGGGAAGTGCTCATTCCAGTGTCTCAGGACCAATGATAATCTCACCAGGGCTTGATGGGCACATCTTAATCAAATTGTGCAAGGATTTCTTTTAGAACCATTCGACCCCAGTGATTACGATAATGGCCGTCGCCAGGCTGGGTCTTAAGCCGGATGACTTCAGTTCATGGTAGCGGATGAGGTGGCCGGCCAAACAAGTAATGTTATGATTTAGCTTCTATTAGCGCTGCAGAGAGAACTCAAATGTGGGAAATAGAATTCTGATTTGTTTTATAACCTTTTTAAACATGTTTATTTGAAAGGTTGTTAATACGGTGAAATATAGCAGTGATTTTATATAGAAGCAATTTGTTTCAGTGTTTTCAGTTTATTTAAAGTTCTTTTTTCAGTGTTTTAAGGATGAAAAATCCTTCCATCTTCCCAAATAAAAACAACCATTGAAAAGAGCTTCACTCATTACTTATCATTTTTATCATCATTTTCATCATTCATATTTTCATTATTATCATTACTATCATTATTATTACTAGTATTATCATTACTATAATTATTATTATTATTATTATTATTATTATTATTATTATTATTATTATAATTATTATTACTATTATTATAATCATTATTCTTATTATTGTTATTATCAATATTATTTTCATTATTATTATTATTATATTAATATTATTATTATTATTATTATTATTATTATTATTATTATCATTATTATTATTATCATTAAATCATTATTATTGTCATTATTATTATTATCATTATTAGTCTTGTTATCATTATTATCATTATTGTTATTATTTATATCATTATTGCTATATTATTATAATCATTAGTATTATTATCATTGCTATTATTATCATTGTCATTATTTTTATTATTATTATTATTATTATTATTATTATTATTATTACTATTATTATTATTATTATTATTATGATTATTATTGTCATTAGTATTATTATTTATATTATCATTGTTATTA
>JAYMFT010370867.1:0-34888 GCA_038088735.1 Panulirus argus
CAAAGGGAGGAGAGGAGTGGGTCAGCGTTTAGTACAGGTCGCGGGCGATCATCGCGGAGCTCTCGGCTGTGTGTGTGGGGAGGGGGAGGGGGGGCGGCTGGGCTAGGCGCGTGACGAGATCCGACGTCATGAAATGGCGGTCGTCACGAAATGGCGGCCGTCACGAAATGGCGGCCGCTACCCAGTACCCCGACATTTACCTTAATCTACTCGTTCGGATTAAAATACTCAATAGTGTGTAAACATTTTTGGTCCTCTCACCACTAGCTGCTGCATGTCAGGTTCAACTTGCAGATGATAACAGGGACCCATCAGGGCCCCGAGAATGTTAAGAACAAGGAAAGACATGAGAAGGTAGAGAGTTCCAAAAAGTGAGATGTGTGCAAAGACTTGTTCAAGAAAAAAAGGGTAAGGACCTGGCTGACTGATGGCAAAAACTTGAGAACGTCTTGCAAAGTTCCTAGGATCTGAAGATGCTAGTGACTTGAGATCATAAAATGCCAGAAGTTGAAGGAGGCCACTTGAACTGAGGGCATTACATAGCCTCCATGAATCTCCATCTGCTTCAGGGTTACTGTCATCCACAGAGGCAACTGGTACCTCAACTGGCTGAAAAGAGGAGGAGCAAATTTCACATACCATGAAAAAATATAGTAGTAATGAAGCAATATTACCTGTAAAATGGAAAGAGAGAGTTTAGAAAAAGATCAGTTAAAGTATATGTGACTTTGAAGGTTCATCAAACAAATGAAATTCTAAAGTTATCAGTATCCATCATTGTATATCTCAGAACATTCCACCATTATATCAAATTACAGCATGATGAAAGAGGTGGTAGCAGAATACAAGAGGCAGTGGTATCAAAACAAACAAGTCATAGGGTGGGGGAGGGGGTGAAGGTTGGGAACTATTACCTGCAATCTTTGGTATTTTTGTAAGGGTAATAGATTTGCTTTTAAACCTCAGAACAAGGAGTATCTTTCATTCTGAATTCAAATCTGGGGTTGAAATATATGCTAGGGGATATTATTGCCTGTAAATCAGTAATTAATTATTACAGTTTTAGAAGATTCTGTGATTAATCAGTTCGTGTTTTATCGGTAACTGTCACCTTCGGGAAGCGTTATGAGATATTTTACATGATTATTTCAAGAATAAAAGTGTTTCACTGTCATTTTTCAAATTCAAAACAAAAAGGTTTCTGGAATATAATTTTTCCTGAACTATTACATGCAATTTTTGGTATTTTTGTGAGGGTAATAGATTGCTCAAAAACCTCAGTATAAGGACTATTTTTCATGGCAAATCCAGATATATGGCTGAAACATATACTGGTAAACATTAAATACCGTAAGTAATCATTTATTACTCTTTTAGGAGATTCTGTGATTATTCTGTTTGTATTTATTGGGTATCTGTCACCCAAGAGAAGCATTGAGGTATTTTCCAGGAAAATTCAAGGAACTATTACATTCATGGAATTTTCTAGCCGAAAAATCTTTTTGTCTTAAAACTGAAACATGACACAATGAAACGCTTCCATACTTGTTGAAATAAAAATGGAAAATATCTCATAAGAGTATACATTTAATAACACCAAACTTTTACTAACCTCTGTTATAAAAATATGGAAGACTTGTGAGAAGAGGGAGAGAGTAATGGCTAAAAGTACTGTTGCTAGCAGGGTCATCACCATCAATGTTAAGTCAAATATCACCAGCCAGTCTTGCCACTGTCCATTGTTACACAGACTTACGACTATACCTGCCAAATGAAATCCCCAACAATTACCATAGTAGTTATACATATCTTGAGTTTTGTAATATTCTAAGTTACATGTCAATTCATCTTCCTGAGAATGTTCAGAGGCATCATCCAATAATAAAACAGAATTTTTCATATTATTTTTACTCACAAATGTAATTATATTATCTTTCTCAGGCTTAGAAATCTTTAATACATGAAATACGTCACAAGCAATGAGTATGACATAGGTAACTGTGCTACTGAAAAAGCTATATAAAAAAAAATCTGTCATGACAAAATAAATGCAGAAAGACACAGCTTTATGATACTTACCAATCACCATATAAACACAGATGGCAGAAAGAAATGACAGTCTGCTAGCTCCATGAGTATTACAAGCTTCCCTCATGCTCCGAAGGCTCAAGCAGGCTTTGATCAATTGCAGCTTCCTCGGATGAGCTGGAGCTGGTATAACTAGATTACCATTAGCCATGAAGTATCTATAAGCATAGCGATAACCTATATAGGCACCCATAAAGATGATCATAGACTTGCGTTTGTAACACATGATGTCCCTGAAAAACAGAACATTCACAGAATATGGAATATATAAATAAACAAATGTTACAAGGAACATCCCTGGAGCCTGCAGTGCACTGCAGTTACTGTGAATGAGATATGAATGGGAAGAAACATTTTTTGGATATCATAATCATCTGCATCAAGTTCCATGGCAAAAAGTACAAATATCTCAAGCTATGAGCCAGGTTAAGTTCCGGTTTAAATCTTTTTATAAGGGGCATAATGTGAGCAAAATCAAATAATGGCCCATGTGCCATTCAATTCAATGCATGCTAGAAACAACTGCATAAAGCCTCAAGAGTAACTGGTTAGGACTGGAAACAACTGAAAAAAGCCTCAAGAGTAACTGTTCAGGACTAAGTTCTGATCAAGGTATAATTGAAGAACAGAGTTTTGACTCTTGATGATGGACAGATAAACAAAGCAAACCCTCAGCATCTAATATACTATGCAGGTGACTCAAAAAGGATCCACTTATTTTGAGGCCTAATATATTCCAATTCTTTGGAGGGGAAATTATAGGTGTATTTGTTCAATGATCTGAAGGTTAAAATCTTTAGAATATTTGCATGAAAGCTTGTTTTACCTACATATGAATATCTATTTTTCAGTAACTTGCAGTAATCAGTATCTACTGACCTCAGCCCAGATATACTTCTGTGCATGTGTATTGAACAAGGTAAACAACCACTGTGAACGAAAGGAGTCTACTTGCAAAGTTTGTATACGTTAAATCTTATATTTTCCTTTCAGTAAGGTCAAACTGTACCTCATTGATGAAATCCATTAATGATACACAACTAATGTTAGATTAAGAAATGGTACCAACTCTAAAAGTAATCCCCTTGATTCCCTTCAGAAAAATGAGTCTCCATAAAACAGACATTAATCTCTCCATGCACAGCATAAATCCATATGCTAATTACAAGGCAGATGGTGACAACAATTTTGTAGGGCTTCCTAATGGATGTTAGTCAACTGGGATTTTACCAGATCCTACCAATAAAGATGGGGAAAAATATGCCTTGACATTTCAAAGGCAACACACTCTCTCCTAATGAAAATTATACCCTTTACTTACCCAGGTTCACAAGGTATCACAAGGAAGGGAAAGTCAGGGTGTGCAAGTGATGTATAAAAGTTGGCTAATAAAGCACAAGCTAACATAATTAGCCCACTTCTGATCATCACTGTCAATGAAAGTACACGTCGCCATTTCTCCCAACGGTTAATGGGCACCCATGCACTTACTGAAAAATAAAATAATTCTGACCATAACATCATAACATATTGTGTATGGATATAATGAAAATGTATGGTAAAAAAATTCAGATAAAAATTCATGAATGAAACAACAATAAAATCTATTCCAATCAAGGAATTTTCTGAAGAGTAAAAGGATATGGAACATCTGAGTCCAACAGTGGTAAGTGGAATGACAAATCTAAAAGATATATAGTCCCAAAGATTCAAATGTACAATGACAATATAACATCGTTTCAGGGGGGATAGAAAGTGTAATTGCCCTTAAATGTACCCTGACAATATACATCGTTTCAGGGAGACAGGAAGCATAATTGCCCTTAACAGTTTAATTTTCATTCATAAATCATGTGATGCACCTAGGTAGAATTTTGGGATACATTATGCTTCTACATTATGAAGCTCCGTAACTCTTGATTTAGATGAGGTTAATGCAAATACAGAAAACAAGCCATAGGCTGATTTCATGAACTTCATCTAACCTAATATGTAAATTTCAAAATAACAGCACAATTTGATACATACCAGTATAAGACTTGATGTGTACACGAGCCAGTAAAACAAAACATGTTGCAGGAACCGCTAAATGCAAGAGTCTGGTTGGCATAATACAAGAAGACAGTAGATTTGAGATTACTGTCACAGGATTTAGGATCCCTTTTGCTATAACTGTGTGATATAAGTTACACACAGCCATTGGTGCCACCACTTGAAGAAGCAGCAAGCATGCTAAAGCTCGAACATATCGCCAAAGTAAAACCTGAAAGAAATAAAATCAGTTATCCTTTCCTTTACAATTACTTTTCTATTTTCAACTACAAACCAATTATCAAGTTTCATTTCGTCTCCGAACACCTCCTACAATCTCTCTAGGTACAGCCTGATCATATGATAACATTTCTCTACTATATCTGCACCCTAAAATAACAAAATATATCTAAATGAATATATTCCTGCCCAAAGCAGATATGGCTAGGGACCTCCTCAGTTACAGTTTTCTACGAACTTTAGCGCACAGAACGCCTATGGGAGAAAGCAGTACGTTTACCTCACTCGCGAAAAGCTCGTCAAGCTTCATGATGGCTCTCTGAAGTTTCCTGCAACCTCAGAATTTACTTTAAAACGGGAATCCTCGCGTATCCTCACTTGTATTTTGAACACACGACCCCAGCTGATGCCCCGGCCCGAGCATCGTACTCCGTCCAGAAATTATCGTTTGCACGTAAATATTTACCTATCGAGGGCCATTTTTAAATATTTATAATGAATATTGTCTTTAAATTATAGTAAACAGCTGGAGACGTTTAAATTTGTTTGGGTTGGTGGTTATAACTTAATGGGCTTGACAGATTACAGGCCATAAGCCTAAATAACAAACCAAATAATTAGTTATCTTTTAACTTCACCATAAAAAAATATACGAGTTGATTTAACACTACATAAATGACTGAGAGAGGTGGTTCAATTTATATTCCATTGAAAGTAACTTGAGAACTTGATAAATAGAGTTTGTTTATGAGTAAGGAACACAGAATTACAATTTGCATAATGAAAAAAAGATTATGATGAATTGTACCCCTCTGGTAGGCTTCTTACAATTCTATAGTGTATGTCAAAAGCGAAGAGAAAGTCATGTAAAGGACTGTACAATGACAAAATGATAATGATAACCTTATTCAAAGTGTTAAAAGAACTACATTCTGAATTTCATTAATCGAATCCGAACTCAAATCACATCAGGACGGAATCCGGATTCTCACCCAAATTGACAACCAGACCAAAATGTAAACAAATACACGTGTTCAGACTAACAGCTCTATCCACAGTCGTCTTTGGAAGAGGAATGTTACAAGAAATCCAGAATCTTTCGTGGCAATATCTGCGGATGTACCCGTTGAAAGATATTGTGTGGAAGGTACCCAGATGTTTAATTAGTTAGGTTACAAGATAATTTAATTATACTAGCGCAACATGCGGTAGCTGAATTCAAGAACTGTGGTCTCACCAGTGTAGTGCTCCCCTGTTATATTGTACAAATACGTAATTGCAAAGCTTTTTAGGCACTTTGTCCGTTTACGGATACATGTGTTATGGATGTAAGATTTTAAGGCCATCTGATGGTATGGTTTAGACGACAATCTAATGTAGCAGTGAGGTTGGTAATTCCTATCTCTCCCCTCACTGATGTAATCATGTGTTAGATTCTGAAGTGTTTGATTCCATCATTAGACTATTATTTATACCTCTTCTAATTCATTTGAACCTAATAGTCCTATTTCATGTCATTTAAATCAAACATGATGGCAATCTCAGTCCACCAAAAGTTTGTGATGTGTTTAGAAATATGCATATACCACAGCTTTAGAAGAAGTTAGTCATAGACCACAGAGACCATATATACAAGCTTACAAGACTCTATCCTCCACTGTTGCCTTGTGGAACATGAGTTTTGTTCTGGTACATAATCGTTTTTGACTTAAAGATATTGTCAGTTCCTAAAGTACTGCAACTTGGCTTTTATGCTAATTGCTACGCTAGAGAGATGGTGTTTGTGTGTTCTTTAACCTTTGATGATAATTGAATGTGCAGAAATATCTCTGAATGGAATGAATGAGGCACATGAATTAATTGGCAAAGTAGTATGTTAAAAACTAATGTAGATTTTTAAAATTTCTAACTGGATTGTCTTTTCCAGGATATTCAGGTTAACCTTATATCTCTAGAGTATGATGATTCAATAAGGCTTCAGAAACAAATCCTCAGCAATACAGTTCATCACCCGATTGCGCAAAAATATCCTGCAACCTTAACCTACACTCGATTGTTTCTTAAAGGACTCATTTCTATGGTAAAAACTAAAGCCTACATAATTTTCTCATTTGTTGTAATTATTAAACATAATATTCACTTACTTTTGGATGCATTTTAGTTTGAATCGTTAGTCACTTATGTCTTTTGAAATGTATTTTTGTTATGTATTACACATATATTTTTCAGCTCTTCAAAAATTTTGATACTAAGATAATGAATAAACATTTGTTAGTTGGTAATTATAATTCATATCTTAACCCAGATTGAGGAAAGTAACCAAGAAGTCTTTGAGGACCTCTACACAACATATACTGAACTTCTCTCTCAGAATGCTTCCTCTCCATATTGTGATGACTACTGTTATAGGACTTACAACTTTAGTAAAGCTGATATCATAACATTGAAGGAAACATGCAAGCTCATTTGTGAAGGCACAACAGGCATGTGTACCTGGGAGGTTGGTAAGACTGAAGGTTGGTTTATGGCAAGTAATGTGTAAAGGAGAATAACAATAGGTATCCCATTGTAATTATGATTGTAAGTAGTGCATAGATATGATTTAGTTTCTTGGCTTTTACTTTCATTTGGGTATAAAAGTGCCTATACCTAAGATTATATTTTACAGGCAAGCCATGTTCTGGCAGATTGGTGTTGTAGGGAATCCCATCGTTTTCAAGACAAAAGAATCCTTGAGCTGGGTGCTGGTTTAGGCCTTCTGGGCTTAGCAGTAATTCAGAGTTGTAAGCCTTCGTCATACATTTTCACTGACTTGCACCAATCTGTTCTTAAGACTTTAAAAGAAAATGTATATATCAACCTAAAGGGAAAGCATTCTGGTTTAGTTCTACATGAGAATGAAGAAGCTACCAGTTTTGATGATTGGGTAAGAAAAGTCATAGTAAAGTTTGAAATTTGAAAGAATTTTTCTTCTGTCTAGTTCTGGAGTGTATAAATGTTGTTTCAAAGATATTCTAGGTTTGGTAGATATTACAGCTGGTTCATTATCATGCCACAGTGAAATAGCTTGCCTTTGTCACTTTACTTAAAAAAGAAATATGGGATAATCTTGATGAAGATGGCAAGAGGTTTTTGAAAACTAAGTCAGCATTTTTTTTCAGGCAAAAGGCATACAAGTAAGTTATAGTGACACTGATGTGCATATCAAGAGACTAGACTGGGAGAGAGATACTTGTAATGATGACATTGAAGTTATTCTTGCTGCAGGTAAATCAGCAATGTATAAGATTGTGATATGCTGACAAACTATTGGGATTACAAGAGGCTTGGAGATCTTTTTTGAAAAATGAAATTACATTTTCAGTACAGCTTCTGTTACAAGTTTTGATGATTGTTGTTTCAGATGTGGTGTACGACACTGATGTTATAGTACATCTAGTGAAAATCCTAAAGGAAGTCCTTAGTGAAAGACCAAGAGTAATAGCATATATTGCCAGCACCCTTCGGAACCCAGCTACATATACATTCTTCAAGGATGCATTGGGTAGTATTTGTTGGTTTAAGTATAAGTTATCCATGCATACTTGAGAGTTTTGAAATGCAGATGGAAGGAATATGGTGTTGAGAGAGGTATAAATTTGGTTGAATATAGGGAGGCAGGGAAAGAAAAGCATCATAAGAATTGATAGTAATCTGTACACAGTCAATGAGACAGAATTATTCATCCAGCTTGTTAGGATTTTGTTTACATTCTTTTATATACAGGTATATCTTTTTACTACATGTCTTCATAGGTATATTATCAGCTTGCATTCTTTTCAGATGTATTCAAAGATTCATTGTACAGGCAACTTGCTATCAATTAATGAAGGCACCAACGTATGTAAATTTTTTGGCAAATAAGTATTCTGTTAGTTAATTGGTATTTAAAGGTGTAGAGATATGCATCATTTGGATATTTTGTGAGCTAGACAGGCCATGGTAGCTTCTCGTTTCTTGCTTAGACATCACTTTGGATAGTGAATTGGATGGTAAGGCCGAAACTAATAAAATGGTAGACCCTGAACCACATTATACATCTGACTACCATTAGTTAACCATTCACAAAGTTAACAAACTTATCTGTGATACCATATTCCACCATACCATGAGGTGATGATACATTAAGGCTTCTAAAAATTGTGGGACTATAGGAGTCAGAACAGTCCTGCCAATATCAGGAGGGTATTTCCCAATATCCTGTTGCCTTTCTGTCCTATATTTAGTGCTGTTACTGTATGTTTGTGGGAAATGTAGTCTATATCATGCAAGGGTGACAGAGTAGCAAGTATACTGTAGGGAATATGGTATTCCTACCTTTTACCAGCTCAAAGAATTGAGGTTTGAGACCCCAAGTCTGTAAAATTAATTCCAACACAATGTAGGTAGTTTAACCAATCCACATAAATGGGAGAGTTAGGAGATAGATAGAAAAGTAGCCCACAAGGTTAGATATCCTGCTTATACCTTTGATATTTCTTTTAATTGAGATACAATGCAATTGATTTGCTTCCACCCTGTAATCTGATTTGTTAATTGAATAAACTATTTTATTTTTACTCTGTTGGTTTGGAAAATTTTAATGATGATAGTGAAAGACTAATTCTAAGTCTAAATAGGATTAACAGGAGAAATCTGCTGCCTTTTCACCCATCTCATATGGGAACTTTTTTAAAGCAATTTTATTCAGTTTTGTGTTAAACAGAGCAAGTGAAGGTGCTGCGACATGGTAGTAGGTGTAGGTGACCTGGAAAATTTGTTTAGGTAGTTTGTGAAGAGTTGATTATTAGCAGTTAGTGGTTTAGGTGCTACTGTATGGTTATATTCCAAAACAATATCTGCGCAAGAGTTACATTACTTGAGCTGTTGTAGTGTTATTTGCTCAACCGGGACTTAGAAAAGTCTCTCACATTACTAGAAATAGTCTTCTTTTGCAGTAGCCTGTGGTTTGCATACCTGCACAGAAACTTATCATCAGTATCAAGAATCCCCTTCACAGCCACTGGTGTCTGTTGCCATACTTCACATCTTATCATAAGGTTGGTATTATTTCAGTATTTTAGTGCCTATACATGGAAGTGTATTTATACCTCAAGGTAGATTAAAGAATGAGTTGGGTGGAATTGATCAAAGGGCTGAGAGAGGATGCAGAATGGAATTTCTGCTAAATGGCCTAAGATTATTCTTTGGATTTACAGGAGACATAATTGTTTCTGCATTGTTCTTTTATTATATCAAAAATTTTAGTAAATATTGTTTGTGCTTTAGTAATCACAATGAATATATTTCTTTGTATTGTATTTCCTGTGGTTATAAGGATAAAAACACTGTTCTTGTTATAATCATTATATTTTATTTAGGTTGTACAATACAACACTGCTCGAAGTTTAAATGTGTCTCAGAAACACTTACTTATTCAGTATTGTCATATACAATGAGAAATATTTACAGGGTTAAACTGAAGCAGTCATACCCTGATTAATGAAACTTAAGGTGTTCTTCCCTATACTACTTAAGTTTATACAATTTACATTACTTGTCTGTAACACCACATTAATTCAGGGCTCATTATCACTGTGTTTGTGGGATGCTTATTCCTGTATTTGCAGTTAGCATAGATAAATAAGAAAATGTTAATCTATTTGAAGGGTATACAGCATGATAGCTTACTTGATGCTTTATGTTTAAAGTATCTTTGAAAAATACAGGGTCACATCTCACCACAGGTATAAACAGTAAACCTTTTTGTAACTGCCAAAAGAAATAGATGTGTATACAGTATATTTCAGCTCTGTATACAGAACATTTTGGTGAAGGGGGAATATCTTAAAGACATGGCTTTTATCAGAACTTAACCAAAATAGTAGTTAAGTACCAAGCTTGACTCTTCTGTTGTCCATAATAGATGAATTTCAGGTTTTGCATTTTGTCACATGTAATACAAAACAGCAATTGAAGTATTTCCTAAAGAATAGTGAAGATTTATTTTGATTGAGGTTTTCTATCCTCTTATATAGCTTGCTCATACATTTATTACCTTACCAAAGTGTCATCAGTGGTATTGCACTATACATTGTGACTAAGAAATACGAAGGTGCTCAGAAAGTAACCCACTTAATGAAAATCACTAAAAAGAAAAGATGTTCTTGAGAGGTTTTTATTCAAAATTGCAATTCTTCACAATTATGATAATTGTGAACAAAGTTAGAAGAGTGTAATTTGCTTCACATTTCCAAGTAAGTGGTCTGTAAAGGAATTTAATTCACTTGAGACAAGTTTTTCATAGAAATGATTCCATGGTAGACATATGAAGTAACTTTTGTATATTTGCAATGGTACTATTTGTCTATTGAAATATTGGATTAAGGCAATGATTTTATTGAAGGACTTTGTGTTGATAAAGAGAGAAGTCAAAAGAAAGATGGATAGACAGGATGATAAATTTGTTTATGTGAGGCTAAGTATAAAGTGGAATGAAAGACTGGACCAAACATGTGTTAATGAGAGATTCCAGTGTTATGAAGTGGACAGATGTATTACAGTATGTTGACAATATAATTAGAAGGAACAAAATGAAAAAAAAATTACAGTACTAAAATTTTAATATTGACTGGAGAATGAAAGATATTGATAAGGCACATCAGAATGATGAGACTGAAGACCAGAACAAAAGAATATATTTAAGACTGATGTGTAGAGAAAAGCAGTATGCATAGGATGTGCCTCATAGGTTAGGGCTTGGTATCAAAAACAAGTTCAGAATATTTAGAAAATTCATAACCTTATAGTATACTGAATGGCTTATGGTAATTCTGAACCTTTTAGAATATGTTGTGAATTATATTAGCACATTATGGCAGTCTATACATCTTTGCTGTGTCGGATATAATTTCAGCAATAACTGCTATTGTTTAGAGAGTCATTGAGAAGTAAATGACATGTGGCATTTATGGATCATGTGAAAGTATATTAAGATTAGTGTTGATAGAGAGGCCTTGTGGAAGGTGTTATGAATATATTGGATAAGTAGAGGGCAGCTAAATGCAGCCAGGAGTTTATATTGGGAGAGTAAGGTATATGCTCCAGCAGGAAGAATGATTTTCAGTTAAGGTGGGTCTTCATCAAGGATGTGTGATGTCACCATGGCTTTTTAATCTGTTCATAGACAGAGTTGTGAGGGAGATAAATGTGAGGGTCATAGAGCAAGAAGCTTGGGAGTGATAGGCATGGAGATGAATTAGCTCAGTAATGTGAACAAAAGTAAGGTGATGAGGTGCAGCTGGTAAGATGATACAGGATGGCCTGAGTATTAGTGTAAAGGGGGAGGCAGTGGATAATTTTAGGTTCCTGGGATTGGACTTACCAGCAGATAGAACAGTGAGGGCTAAAGTGAGTCATAGGGTGGAAGAGGGGAATAAGGTCTTATGTGCATTAACCCTTTAATTAAAGTTACTGTGGGGTCTGCATTTTGACAATGGCCAGTGATTACCATAGGGTCTGCATTTTTGTCCGCTTGCCAAAAATTGAAATGGAAGGCACAGTTCATTGGTATTTAGATTTGCCTTATGTAACAAGCAGCTATAATTAGCAACAGGAAAAAATTTTAGTTTCAGTTACCCACATAACATTGGGAAAGGTAGGCCCTGACATGCACACTTTTATGCCTTATGTTAATTATTGGCTAATTAGCAATAGTCTTTGGGGCACTAATCATAGTGTTAATCATTTGGTGGATGTTGAACTGTTAGCATTAGAAAAAGCTCTTTGTTAATCATTAATCCATTTGTGGTGATGAAAAAGAGATGAAGAAATCAAGCAAAATTCAACAAACACATGATAAGCTGTCATTACATATTTTAATGTATGTATGGCAACAAGTATGGTTAACTTATCTCATTTTTGCCTTTTTATGTCTAGGGGACACATTTTTCATTTTCAAAGTCTTTATGTATCTGTGCAAATGGTTGTATTTGTATTAACGTTTCCTTTGTTTGTTATGAAATTGAAAGGAAATGCTCACATTAACAATAAGAATCTTAAGATTCGCACAACCTCTAGATAAGGACGTAATATACATTGATATCATATGTTGATGATTGAGAATTCCCATATCATGATGTTATTGCTTATTTAAACATTCAAACAGAGAATGTGTTAGGTTTTTATTTATTGTATTTAATATTCATTCACCTGTTTACTAAAATTTTTTGTAAAGTGTGTGGTAGAACTAGGTGTGCCATGAAGATATCATTACTTGGCTTGCAGACCTGAATGAACTTACTGGTAGAACACTTCAGTTGAATAATGAAGATTCATGATGTGTAAGACATAACTCCAATTTTAGCCTTTCCCCATGAGAGAACCATCTTTTCACCATGAGGCATGAATCATCAGCAGATTCCAATTCCTGTACAACAGCTATCTGAAGTTTACATTTTTGTCATGGTGCAGTAACTTGCCAGTGCAAATATCTGTTTGAAGTTCACAATTTAACCATACTTTCCTAGCATCTGTTGATATTTTTCACATAATGAGAAACAGTTTTCTCAAAACAGCAGCTGAGGATATTGATGAAGGAGTGAAGAACAGGTAGAGATGAGAGTGGCTCAAAACAGTTATTTTCTTTTGATGGTTCAAACTTGCACAGCCATAATACAGTGCAGTTTGCTTATGCCCATGCTTAACAACATGCCTTATGAACTTTAGATCACCATGAATTGTCATGAATCATGATTTGCTGGCCCCTGAGAAAATCTTATACAATTCAGATCCTTAATCTTAGGAGATATGGGTAGGGGATTGTATCATGAGTTCGTATTTCAGTTTATGGGCATGTTAATTTTAACATCAGTTTAATTGAAAATCACATCAGTGGATGTATCATAATTATTAGGCAGGTAAATATGAAAAGAAGGGGTGTTCCAGCTAAGGGAACTTAACCTAAAAGATATGGTACCTTTTTTTCAACAATATTTATGCAAGTAGAGTACCACTTTACAGTATTTTCCAAAAATGCTGAAAACCCTAGAGCTTTTGGGGCACTGCTCCTCCCCTCTACCCCTCAAGTTTCCAGATATTCGAGTTCAGCCTGTCACATCCCTGTGTAATACTCTCTGTCAGAATATAGACCACTATATATGATGTGAACTAATGTCATGAATTACAGTCTTTTCATTCTCAGAATTTGCAGCTAATGGAAAATATCCTGCTGTCATATGTACAACATATGTGATCATTTATTGGATGTAATACAATCATGTATACTTAAAAGTGGTGTTATATGATATCGTACATATTGTTTAGAAAGTTTTGGGTTTTAGTCAACAAAACTTAACATACTTATGTCGGACATGAAATCTTGAATCCTCAACAGATTTTTCACAGAGTATTATAAGGTTATGTAAATGAAGATAGATGGGGAATTAGGAATATAAACAGTTTATGAATTGGACTTTTGAAATGTTTTTAGTCATTTGTTCATAAATACTTAATTCATGGACCAGACATGCTCGGTATTTTATCAGAATGGTGAATCAAGCATCCAAATTTTCATTCAAGTTGACGTATATTGTAATCAGAGAATGGTTTGTTTCTTCCATTTGGCAATTGGGTTTATTTTTGAACTTCATATCATGAAAATGGCTGTTAATATAATTTTTAGATTAAAAGCAACTAACATAATACATATAATTACTTTGTGTAGATGGTTTCAAGTTTTGTAAACAGTGTGAACAACAGAATGATAACAGATTTTTCCTTTACATTGCAATATGTTTTATCATACATTTGCATTTGTTACAATATGTTGTGATACACAAAAACTGGCAGTACTCACTTCTGTTGCATGGACAAAGTTAGCAGCAAGAAAGACTTACACTAACTGAAGCAAATTTAGGAATATGATGATTACATGACAGTCAGTTTGCAAACTAACTTGTATTTTTTCCCCTGTTGTTGCTTTACTTTTGGGAAACTGATCTCATAGTTATACTGAGGTATAGCTTATAAATAAGCAAGTGAAGCTTCAGGTTCCTTTTAATGCTACTGAATTTTATGACATGAGTAATTGATTAATTAATCAATTAATTAATTAATTAGTATAAGACAACATCTTTATTCCTATTCCTACATTACTGCTAATTAATAGTTGCATGAAACCTGCATGTACATCTCTTAATTCTAACCAATATAGAAACTGTAAATACTTACTTTATACACTGTGTAAATAGCTTTAACAAAGATATATATAAAGCTTCAGTTATATATTGTAGAATATCATCCTTTCTTTATGATGGAAAGAGTTTAAGATTAAATTGTTGAAGATTTCTGTGGATGTCATAATATCTGTGAGCATCACAGTTTCTTTGTTGGTAAGAATTGTTGAAGCATAGATTGGTACAGTTTGTATTGCAATTCATTGGCTATAATATTGATGATATGTATTTATTCCAAAGGTTTCAGTAGAATATCATATATGATATTCTATTATCAAATTAAGATTTAATCACAGGTGCACTTTCCTGTTTGTCAGGTGTTTAAATGTAAACACGTAAAGATATTAACATCCTAAACTCAAAACCTCTAGTATTATCCATTAGATATACAGAAATGTACCATACTTATTCTTGAAATTTATATTCTTAAGAACACTGTGTTCTGTTTAGGGAATTCTTTCATTTATTGATGAAATTAGTTTTATTGCTGTCAAAACTCCTATCTCTGATTAGGAACATGGGATTAACTAGTCACAAAGCTTAAAAGTTACATGGAATAATATCCAAAAAATCTAAACGAATCCCTCAAATCAAATAATATTGAACTAGTATGTTTGAAAATGGTTGGCATTGGTGAATCTTTTGTGGAGTGGTTGGTTGTGTTTGCATTTTTATTCTTTAGGTGCCACTGATTGTGCCTCTCTGCTGAATTTCATATACAGTATTCAGTCTTAGATTTTACCTCATTTATGAGTGCATTTTAGAAAAAAGGCACAATCAGTATACATATGTTTGCAACAATTTTTGATGATTCCTCTAAGGACATGCTGTGTTAAATAGGGGCAGTAGGGTAATAATTTATACATACTCTTCAATAAATTCAAAGTAAATTCAGTAATAAAAATAAATGAGCTATAACAGTGAATCCATTTAATACATTTAATAAATATATTTCATTCATTGTCTTTAAAGAAAATATATATTATACTACAGTGAATTGTTATCCAAGATAACAAAGAAGTTGTGTTTACAGATTACATAGAATGATGTAGAACATCCGTAAGCTCAGACATTATTATCAAACACTTGCTATGTGTCGCAACATTATCAGCCAATCTAGATTTCACTGTAATAAAGCACAGTAAGTAAAGAGCATGAGATACTAAACTGATGATTGTTTGATCCAGATTGTGCACATAAGTGTGCTTATGTAAAGTATGTAAAGCATGGACTGAAACTATGTTAGATTAACAAAAATGTGGTCTGTTATTTGTTACCGTTACTGTTATGGGTTATGCAACATGTGAAATCCATTCGTTGCCAATAACAAAATTTAAACTAGTATATGTTTTAAAACAAATATAGATTGTGTAATTTTTTACACTTAACAACAAAGGGAAAACAGAACAGAATAGTGTTAATGTAATTTGTGGACAATTCCCCTTCACTGTTTACTCAATTCAGTTAAACTGATGTGACATTCTTTAAGCTGAGGATAACCATCAATTAATGGTTTGTTGTAGTTTATGAATCCTTGTATGTCTGTGATTTTCCTTAATCATGATATAATGTACTGAACACTTTTTCATGTACTACTAATCTTCTGAACAAATTTAGATTACAAATATAACAGGTATAACTGCAGTTATGAATGACTAAGTTTTGCTTATGAAAATGCATTGCTTTTTCTCTGACATCATTATCCTGTACAGCACCAGTAAACAGCCTGTTTAGTTAATGATGATTACATGGATCATACCTTATAATTCTGTTTTCCCCTCTAGGATCTTCCTTATCATGGTAGTTAAAATTCACGCTGTTCTCAGACACAAACTTAGATATATTAGAAATACTAATAATGTACAGAAATTTACAAAGATTTAGATTCTGTGGACCACAAGATTGCAGAATAGTATTCTAAAAGGTTTAATGAAGCATGAAACACAAAAACATTAAAAACTAAGTTTATTTAAGAACTACATTGAAGTCAAATTTGCTGATGATGTCACGACAGTGCAATTTGTTAGTGATCATTGTGCATATGAGAAGATGCTTGCATATCGGTGATCGGTCTTCATGAAATGTGTAATTGGTGATAATGTATTATACAAGTTATCATCCAAAGGCAAATTTTGGAATATGCATACAAATGTACATACCTACAATACAGAATAAGAAATCATGTTTTGGTTATTTACAAAATAATGTTAAGTAATAAATACTTATATTGTAATGTATTTTACTCCATCTCACATGGAGCCAGATGCCCATGCAGTATTCTTGTCTTGGATTTTGTATTGTCTGTTTAAAAATGTGGGAATGTGTGAACTGAGATTGCTAGAAACAATACTCAGATACATGTGCACAACATCAAGCAGGCAAACTTTAGTCAGCCGTATTTTCTCTGTTCACTATATGACATATAGAAATTAAAAATCATCCACATGAATGAAAACTTTCCAGAAGGGTAACATTATTTGTATTAAAGATTTCTGACAATTCAGTTCAGTTAATAATTTCGTTTACAGTATATAAGCAGGTAGGAGGGACAAACTCTTTTGTTAATAAATGTAATAGTTCTGAAACTTTTGGATGAACATTTGATTGAAGTTTCACTTATATTCATGTTTGATATTTGATTTTGATAATGAAAATCTTTTCCTTTCTTGCGCATTCAATGGCTGACTAAAATTTATCTGGTCTATACTATGGGGTAACTATGGTCGTGTTTGCAACGAGTTTGAACTGACATAGACTGTAGCCCTCTGCTTTTGATGTGTTTACTTCATATTTTCAGTGATATGTGAGAGAAAACATAATTCCAAATTACACATATTGAACATGAATTATGGGGACAAAGCAGATGGTTGCAGTCAGCACAAGCAAAGCACAGCAAATGCAAGCATTGAGTGAAAAGTAATGGATCAGTAACAACCTACACTGACAATCAGGGATCAGGGAGAGAGAAAAAGTTATGCAAGGATATTCCATACATATAAGGGAAACATTCATCCATAATGACCTCACAATAGCCATGAAGTATCATAATTAATGGAACCAATACAGTATATTACTCTGGTGTTTTCAACATCTTTCATTGTAATGGTGACAATGTTTTTGCAGAATGCTTTAAAATCCTTAGCAATGTGGTTGTTATGCTCTTTATGTATTAACGGAGGTTCAGTAGTTTTTTAAACTTTGATATATGTAGCAATTAAATCATAAAGTGAACTATGGCTACCTTACAGTTGATGTCATCAAGTTCATCTTGATGGTAAAGAATATAGTGTAGAATGAAAAAGTGACTAATTCAACTTTTATTTGTTATTAGTTCTTAATTAGGTTGTCATACTGAACTGTTAAAACTGAGATAGCCTAAAAGGGTTTGAATTTTATCAGCATCACAGCATAGTGACAAAATGTTATGGCAAGAAACACAAATATCAAGGTTGTTCCTTGATTTAGTGTGCATACCCATTTATCAACACCATATTACTTTACTGAATTTACATGATTCTTCTTGTTGCTGATTTTTATAATGTCTCTTTAATGAAGTATTTTGGTTCATTCAATTCATACTTAATTTTATTTAGAGAGAGGGCTTATCAGAAACCTTAACACCATTAGTGCCTGATGAGTATTTGGTGGAAGCCTCTTTTGCCACTTGCAAGCTCATACTTTGTGTATCTCATCATGATAATATCTCAACTTAGATTGTATTTTTTAATTTTCTTTTCATAAAATTTCTTATGAAAGTGAAGATAAATGTATCAATCAGGACTTACAGTCCCTAAAAATGGTATTATATTCTGATATTATATGTAAATATTGAGGAGGATGAATTAAGAACGATAATAAAGAACCTTTGTAAAGCAGTTTCTGTACAGCAGTGTAATTTGACTTTGATGATTTCAAAATGCTCACCCTTATTTATTATGGAAAGAAACAGAACCCTGACATGCCTTTTACTGAATTCATTCTCTTACTGTTGATTGATATCTAAAATATATTTTGATATATATTTAGTTAAAGAAATGTTGAGGTAAATTTTTAGTAGTACCATGCAAGGTAAATGGTGCCCTTGTCATGTTTAGGATGTTTTGAATCATCTTTCTGTTATATTGACAGTGAAGTTTAAATTTATGTTTTAAGAAGTAAGAGTTTAGGTGCTCTGAGTGTACATCAATATTATTAATGTGCCTAAAGATTATGGCTGTGCCCATATGGAACTATTTGGTGCAACAATTTCTTAAATAACAGATATAAAGCTTATATAGTCATATGCTTTAAGATTAGAGGATTGTATGATGCAATACTGCTTGCATTTATTATTCTTATTGTCATAAGTATCTATTGTAATGAACACATTTTATTCTCTGTGAAATGATACAGTAAAAGGTTGTTTGTAAATAGATATTTATAGCACAGGACTGGATCATGTTATTCTGTATGTGTTTATATGCTTGCTGTTTATCGTAGATCTGGAAAAAAATAAGATATATCTTTTTAAGACTACAAGAATTGAGAATTGCTCGTGAAAACAACTTTGAATTCAGTTCCTTACTATGATAAAATTTACACAGTATTTGATCATATGATCAGTGGCATTGATTCTGTGATAGGTACCAGCTACTTTTTGGTATTATTCTCACTGTTGATGTTTGTATTAAATTATTTCACTATTGTATGAAAATACAATGATCATCTTTATTGTCAAATAAGTATGGTGCATCTAATGCTAATTTTAATCTAGAACTATAGTCACTCATCTTTCAATAAGTGATATTCACAAGTACCCCTTAAATTATCATTACATTCATCCACATGCATTCTTCGTTTACACTGCAAGATACTCTTCTTGTTCACCATACTACTGACTAGTTTAGAATATTTAACTATTTATCCTAATCCACCCACATTCTTCTTAACTTAGCAGGACTAGGTACTCATATGGAGCCAAGGACACACCTCGTTTCAGTACTCTGACTGAGTCCTTTCTCATTACATTTAGCCAATGGACGGAATCCAACTCAAGCTAGGAAGCAGTTAACGAGATTTGCATCCTATCCACATTTCTTCTTCGTTGTCATTTACCATCAGTATTGGCTATACCTTTTCAGGTTGTGTAATGCATAATGCCTTTTTTCTTGTTTAAAGCAGGGTGGCTTATGTAAAATCTTTCCTAATGTATTAGTGGTGTTACTGGACTCTGCCTATGTGGGGTTACACTGCGAGAGAAAAGTCATCTTTGGCATGGTTGTATCATCATCAATGGACATAAATGAGTAGTTTCATCAACTTCTTACTTCAAAGAAGTCTGTCGTTTCCCTAGTACTGATTTTAGTGAAGCTTTGATGCTGCAGTAGCCCCATTAAAGGGGCTACTAACCATTTCTAAACCTTCTAAGTGTCAGTGATCTAAGGTGACACTTTTTGCATTTCTAGAAGGATTCTGCATGTTGGTTTCTCTAACACACAAGTGAAGCAGGTGTTATTACCTTGTACAGGGAAATAAAGTTTCCTGTAAAAGATGGCTGCCTTCCAAAATATACAAATGGGAGGAGTTACAGAAAGAGAATACACACAGATAAGCAGTGAGGATTACTCTTTAAAGAAAAGCAAGTGAGAATTACCATTACAGAAAAGGGGATGAGGATTACCCCTAAGAAGAGATAATTGGGAATTTACAGTGTTTGAATGGCAAAGGGGTGTGGGAATGTGCTTCAGACCACTGTGTGGGATGCATTGTAACGGGTTAAGTGTCAAAGCAATCAAAGGGAAAAAAAGAAACATCCTTCCATGGTAATGCCTCTATGGGCAGCTGAAACAGACCTGTCCGCTTCCATGTTAGTGCTTTAGTGGGTAATCAAAGCTGACCAGTCTGCATTTATGGTTGTGCTTCCATGGACAACAAAGACTGACCAGTTCACTAACTGTATTAGTTAATGATATTATATGTTCCTATAAAGAATCATTTCTCTCTCCTATCATGTAACTTAACTTTCCCATTGCCTTTCCCTATATTTCTGTACCACTGTCTTTGGATGAAACAAATATTCCTTATATGGTGCTATGCATTTTGTTTCTTGAATAGCAGGAAAGAGCAAACCGCTTCATTATCCGTAAGACACTGAACAATTTTGATAAAGGCTAACAGTAAAGTTTTA
Source organism: Panulirus argus (assembly GCA_038088735.1). Lineage (NCBI taxonomy): Eukaryota > Metazoa > Arthropoda > Malacostraca > Decapoda > Palinuridae > Panulirus > Panulirus argus. The sequence continues at coordinate 20,779 of JAYMFT010370867.1, forward strand.
CCCTAGTGCATCTTTCATGTTCTTAATTCTCAATTTTTCACATCCAACAATTAAATGCCACAAATTCGATGTATACAGGGAGAAGCAGGTATTCTTTCAGAATCATGAAATATACTTTCAGAAGAAGACATACTCTCAGGAGCAGATACATTTCAGGAGCAAACAAACTTACAAGCACACTTTCCAGGAACCGAGGGACGGAGAGTAAGGTTCTCTTGTCGGACCTGGACGGATATAGACTGGACGGAGTGCAGGGTTTGGGCGCCTCGCAGCATGGGACGGCAAGTCAGACGATAACGCTACAATGCTAATTACACAAGAAAATACATTCAGTAATTTACATCTATGGCCTTAGAAGTACAAGGATATATTACAATACTATCAAATTCGCAAAGGGCAAAATAATATTTGGTAGCTAAGTGACTAGATTAAGTACAGTGTAACTGCCATAGCAAACACGACTATATACATACACAAACATAACGTAGAGCAAAAAACATCTATGATACTAATTTAAGTATTTAAATGAATTAATATTCAAAATGCTTACTTACAGGGTTTTGTATAGGAAATGTTTATTGTCATTTCTTTCACTGAATCCACTCATATATCTGCCATATTACTGCTATTAGACACTGAAAAACAGACGTCTGGCAGATTATAGTAGCTTGTGCAAAATAGTTTGTTTATAATTACCATATGTGCTAACAGTATTTGGTTTATGCAGGTAGTAGCAACATCATTTAGGCTCTGGAGGAATCTGAGCATTCTTATCTATGATCAGGCTATGGCACAATGAATCTGGGACTCTCCATGAGTAACAAAGCTAGATAGCAATTATTAAGCCATCATGTATTTTACACAGTGTGTGATGAGACTGAAATAAACAGTATTCATGATCCTTATTGTGAGAGAGTTTGCCAGTATATATATATGTCTTCATGATACCCCTAGCTCTACCACTGTAATGAAGTAATGGTACTGACTAGATATTGTCAAATTCTTTGCACTTTATAATCACTTACAAATAAATAGACTGAAAAGAACTGCAGTTGGATCATTCTCCCTTCCCATGTTTAAAAATATCAGTTTATCTAAATCTTATCACAAATCACCTCAGGAAAAAACTGTATAAGTTTAGTCTCAACTTTCCTAATTACACATTCAGGAATGTAGACCTTACTTATGTTATCTGGAAAATCTAAGTTAAATATCGGTCACTTTTTTGCAAAATATAAATACTGTAAACCCTCTATATCAAAGCATTCTCATTTGCTTCTACTTCTGAACTTAATTATATGCAGCTATTTTACAGAACATCTAGATCTATAAGGTTATCAAAGTCAAGATTGGCATCAAGTAAGGACAAAGTCTTGGCTTCATCCCAGTTGGTGTCAGGGCCCCAGTAGGGATGGGCATCTTGTACTAACACGGGTGCTGTGGATGGCTCCAAAGGTGTGAGCTGTGTCAGGCTACTGCAAAAAGTGTTGATAGATGGAAGCTCACCATACCCTCCTTTATTCCAATTTCCACCACTACTGATATCAAGGGAAGAAGTAAGGGAATCTGCACCATCATTAGAAGCTTCAGAGTACTCAGAACTTGTGAAAAGCTCCTCCTCCACTCCTAAAGAAGCAGGACTGAGCTCTAAGGATGGTAAGGTTGGAGCTGTGGTGGTGGAGGTGGTGATGGTGATAACCTGTTGGTGCTGTGAACTCTGATGATGGTCATTTATGGAAATGTGTTGGTGAGGGAGATTTTGATGATGCTGGTGATGTTGGAGAGGTTGTGCAGTAGTGGTAGTGGGAACTGTGGTGGGATAGGTGGATGGATCACCAGTCTGACCAAGGTCCGTCACTAATTCCTGGGCTTGACATGGCCAGGAGTCGTCACTGACTTCTTCTCCAAGCAGTGTTGACCAAACCAAGTCATCCTTCAGATTACTTCCACAATCACCTAATTCCCCATCTACTTCAACACCTGTAAATTGTTCAGTTTTAGTAAATAGAAAATAAAAATGATGAATGTTCACAGAGACATGTGGAGCACTTTCAATACTCTTAAACAAATACTCTGTACATACAGGTATGTTATCCTTGAAGGAATCATGTAAAGTATTTTAAAACTACAGCCATTTAGGAAAAGATATACTAACTGTTAAGACAAGGTAATGTTTTCTCTCGTGACTTCTTGCTCAAGCCTGAATGCATTAAATGATAATTCTGCAAGATAATTATGTTTTCTCTTAGAGAGGCACTGACTGAACCATTGTGACAAACTATTCAACAAATCCTTAAGTACACTGCTCACCATGTGTAAAAATCCTCACCCAAATAGCTATTTTCTCCATTTCATGTGATCCAGCATACACTACAGAAAAAAATAACACTAAACATATGTATTCCCTTTTACCTATACCTACAAACTACCTTAGTTTTTTGCCCTTTCATTCAGTCTTAAGCTTTTTTCTACCTAGTAAAGTATTATTAAGCATCAGGCTCTCATAATATGTTATTTTTATTTGCATCTTCTTGGGAGAGGAAATTATAGCTGCTTTGTGTGTCTGAGTGACCATATACATACAAAATTATAACTGGTGAAGAACTGATTTATATACTATTTTCTAATATATTTTTTGAAAGCCAAGTGAAGTAACAGTTTCCATGCTTCCATTTATCTGATGCAGTTTTTAAAAACACATGTACATAGGGCCCCACATTTGATGCATCTTATATTTTGAGGGTGTATCCTACACTGATGTTCAGCCTTTGCAAATTTTCTCTCTCTATCCACACAGTCACCTCCTAACTAGTTAAAATCTGCTGTTTATCCTACATAGGATTCCTGTATTTCACGAGCGTCCTGACAATATCAATAATGGATAAATAGTAAAGTAGCAGTAAGACCTGAGCTGCTAATCAGGATATAGTACAAAGCAAATGCTATTACTGTATCAAGCTTAATGTTTTGTAGTTCCATTTAATCATACACTTTCATTCACTGTAAGGATTGAAATAATAACCATAGCCATCCAGTTCTGTGGAATTACAAAAAAAGGATCTGACCAAGGAAATGGATGGCCAATTACATAATAAGAATAAACTAACCATCTTGGTTGAGGTACACAGTTGAACGGGGAGGTGGCTTATTGGTTGGAGGAGGCATGAAGGCAGCTTGGGGAGGTTGGACTAGAACTTTTATCCCTAGTTGGTGGTGTACAACTTGCTGCTGAGGCTGCTGCTGCGGCTGCTGCTGCTGCTGCTGTTGCTGCTGCTGGTTGGTCAGTCTTTTGTTCTTCTTAGATTTGGATGGTGGTGGAAGTGTCGGTCGAGCTGGTCGGCGCTTCTTGAACACTCCATCCACAAGGGACTCAGCATACTCAGGATCAAGTCTCCAGAAGCCACCCTTGCCTGGCTCATCTTTACTCCGAGGCACCTTTAGGAAGCACTTGTTGAGGGACAGGTTGTGGCGGATAGAGTTCTGTAGGAGACAAGATTTGGATTTGCTTAGAAAAATGCAGAACAGAGATCCTGAGGTACACACATACCTGCAGTACATATGACTATTATTCTTATTCCGATCCCAACCAAGAGACAAGCACCATCTAAACCACCTCAAACAACAGCCCTCACTCATCAGATCTCATCCAACAGACTTTCTTACAAATACCTCTCAGTAGTCAACCCAACAGACCGCTCAAGACGAAATAATGTCAGGGAGAAACAGCTGTAACAAACTCTGTCTGACAAACATTCTTTTGCTAATCTGATTCCGCAAAACACCCGTTCATCCCAGCAAACACCGTCCAACGAAAAATCCTTCAACATCATCATTCAACTAATCATCATTGAACAAAAACCATCCTGTTACCATCGTCCAACAAACCATTACAATAGAACCCCCTCCAGGAAATACAATCACACAAACATCACCTAACAAATCCATACGACAAATACCGTCAAGTAAACAACTTGCCACACTTAATAATTTCAAGTTTCTGAAGCGAGAATTCCATATTTCACTCTATTAAGTAATTTTCATACTTTTTTCATTTCTGATATTACTCTCGTATGTATGAGTCGTACATAAACACACTCGCAACACCATCATTCTTCCCTCAAATTTAGGCTTTTGAAAATGACACAGCAATTCAGATTTATTGATCAGTTTCTGAGAATCAAACCTGCCTCACCTCCCACGGTTTCGGAGCTTCGAACCCACGGATGTTTGGTTCGCGTTTCACGCAGTATTCTCGCTCGCCAACATTAAACGTGAGCACTACCTGGTGCGTAGAATAGATACCTAATTGCACAGAACAGGGAGGGGAATTCTACACTCGTAGGTGAGCTACCTCTTGAACGAGCTAACAGGTGACTAAGCTTGTTCAGATGGTGATTCGGTGATAAGAACCCGGCATGAACCATCGGCTACCCTATGTCTTGAAGCTTCATCCAGACTTTAGATGCTTGCTCGCTTGCTCTCACAGTTTATCATCCCTTGACTCGTTCACTTTGAACGTTCTACATCTGTCCACATCTGCTCTCTTTGTGGATGATCACACACACACACACACACACATATGTATATATATGTTACCACAAGCATTCTTCCGTACATTAAGGTCATAGAGAACGTTCCACTCCCCCACACAGAGGCGGCTGACATTTTGTGCCCCCAGCTGGGACACGTCAGCAGTGTCAGACGTCTTGCAACACGCCACCCTCACCCCCCCCCCCACTCCATTCCATCCCCACATACCCCTCCTCACCATAAGGGATGACGTCCGCCACTCCCCCCCCCTCTCACCTTAAACCTCCCGGGTGGGGGAGGGTGGGGGCGACCCTCTTGTCCATCTAAGGAGGGAGGGGTCAGGCCTGCCTCAGTTCTCTCCCCCATCCACCCCCACCCATCACATACTCTCATGGCCGACCACCACGTACAGGTCACCAGTATTGTAGGACCTCCAACCCCTACCCCTCTACCCCTCCTCCACTATCATCACCCCACTGCCTCTTCCCCTACCCTCAGAAACCACGTCTATCACCCCCTCCCCATAATGGCCACAAAGATCTTGTTTCTACCCCCACCCCCCTTCTCTCTATTCTCCATTTCTCTTACGCTCCTATTCCATTTTTCAATCACCACCCGCCCCCCTCCAACCCCAGCTTTCAATCTACGTCTCCCCCCCCCCCATGTCTTGCGTCCATCTTTCACCCCTCCACCCCCCCTAACAATATATCTATTCCACCCTCGCCTGGCTACGTCCTGACCCCCTCCCACCAAACTAAAGCCCCCCGCTCTCCGCCCCCCTTCCCCCTCCTCGACAACCGACCGTTTCTTGTGCATGACACCTCGACCCCGATTTAGAGAAGCCCCCGTCTCCTTTTGCGCGCCAATTTCACCCTGGCCTGCCAACCACAGCCTACCACCAATTCCCTCGATATTTGCATCTCTCTAGAACACTTAAAAATGGGCCTACACATGTGGGTGACGATGATCCTAGTGTACTTTAGACAGTGTTCCGTCGTATTGATTACGCTGGGAGTAGGTGGGCCATTTTGGGGGAGCTGCCAGCGGGCGCCAGACAGCTCATTTATTAAGAGCCAGAATAACTCATCTGATTTAAAAGGAATTAAACTGTTACTCTGCCATTTCCACGTCGCCGGCCCACCCACCTCATCCGTTAAGCAAGAGGGTCTGGAACTAGACGCCACCTAATGTACGTGGAGCATTCAGACCATAGCTAGGAGGGGGGGGTCTTTCTTTAAAGTTGCCAGTGACTGCTAGATGGATCATTTATTCGGGCGGCAGGCTCGCCTTCCTTAGTTATTTTAAAGGAATTAAACATCAGTTACGTTTATCCGAAGTCAGTTAAACAATGGGCCAATCAAGGCTCACAAATGCTCTCTTTTTAATGGTGGATAATAACTAAATCTGCAACGAGCGGTAAGTTGTTTACATTGAATGATTCACATCCGTAAAATTGCTTGTTCGAGACAATAAATTGTTTATTGCACTCATACTACCAGTTGGCTTCAAGAACTACCCTCATTTGCGATAGGAACTACCCATTTTCGTGCTACAAACTGCTACATCGGGGCTGACCTATGACCTGTGATTCATGAGCGATAAGGTCAAGGGTCATCGAGCTTTCGGAGGCCATCATCGAGCTCAAGGGGCGTATCCCACGCTCCTCCCACAGCGCTCAGGTAGGCTGACTTAAAACACTTACAACTTTCTTAAGTACAGTTAAGAAATGAGTTAAGTGCAATGAAGTAACAATGGTTAGGCGTGGCAAACGACCCGTTTCGGCTCCACTCAGTAGTGCTGTGGGGGGACGAAAGGGGGTGGGTGGGTGGGGGGGGTTATAACAATCTTCAATCGAGACGATACGTCCCTTTTGCCCCCCACAGCGTTGCTGTAGCACGCGCGTCCGCGCGTGGTGCGTGGTGCGTAGTATGTGTCCGGTACACTTCAGCACGTGGGCGGCTACTGCCGCGCGTGGAATGTGCTTGTGAGGAATGTGATGTGGGCTTTGTACTCCCTAGGATGTGGTCTGTTGCCCCCCCCCCTTCCCCGTGCGTGGTGGGGTACATGTCCGTTGTACATGGTGGGTGGGTACCTGTCCAATGTAGGTAGTGAGTGATTATCTGTCCTTTGTACGTGATGAGTGAGTGCCTGTCCGTTGTACGTGGTGGATGGGTACCTATCTATTGTACGTGGTGAGTGGGTACCTGTCCATTGTACGTGGTAAGTGGGTATCTGTCCGTTGTACGTATTAAGCGGGTACCTGTCCGTTGTACGTGGTAAGTGGGTACCTGTCCGTTGTACGTGGTGGGTGGGTACCCGTCCGTTGTACGTTGTGAGTGAGTATCTGTCCGTTGTACATGGTGGGTAGGTACCTGTCTGTTGTACGTGGTAAGTGGGTACCTGTCCGTTGTACTTGGTAAGTGGATATCTGTCCGTTCTACGTGGTACGTGGGTACTTGTCCATTGTACGTAGTAAGTGGATATCTGTCCGTTGTACGTGGTACGTGGGTACTTGTCCATTGTACGTAGTAAGTGGATATCTGTCCGTTGTACGGGGTGAGTGACTACCTGTCCCTTGTACGTGGCGAGTGAGTATCTGTCCGTTGTACGTGAGTGGGTACCTGTCCGTTGTACATGGTGCATACCCGTCCGCTGTAAATGGTGAGTTACCGCCCATTGTACTTGGTGAGTATCTCTGTCCGCTGTACGTGGTGAGTGTATGTACTGGAGGCAAGACCGTTGCAGGTGTTATAGATTTTTCAGTTCCATGTTGCAATTTCTTCAGACCTGCCTAATGTCTGTAATTACTATCTATGATTACTACCAATTACAACATTAATTACTATTTCCATGATAATTAATAATCAGTTTGCAATTACAGTACCAGCAGCATACTTTCGAGGGTTTACTAATTAATGAATTACTGAATGTGTCGTTCATGGCGAGCCTGAAGCACGACGGTACGACCTCTTTGAACACGACGGTACGACCTCTCTAAACACGACGGTACGACCTCTCTGAGCACGACGGTACGACCTCTCTGAGCACGACGGTACGACCTCTCTGAACACGACGGTACGACCTCTCTGAACACGACGGTACGACCTCTGAGCACGACGGTACGACCTCTCTGAGCACGACGGTACGACCCTCGAGCACGACTCTGTTTTAAAAGCAGACCTTCAATAAGGGACCTATTTTACAGACACCGGGCAAAATATCGTACAGCGGAGGTGTAAATTGGATCCAATTAATTGAGATTTACGACACCAATTTCACCTCCAGCCCCACCCGTGGATGCTCTGTATATACTGTGAGCGACTCCTTGGAACGATAGATATTTCTTGCACCGATAGACAGGAGTAGACTAGATCTAACGATGTGGTCTCACCTCATATCAATCTGGCTTAAAAACGTGGAGCGTTCTGGTCAGTCAGGTCACCCCTCACTCCTCTCTCTTCCAAGATGGGAGTGTGTGAGTGTGTAAGTGAACTAGGGGCATCAGCGTTTAGAAAAAAAAAAAAAAAAGACGCCCTCCTCACTCAGGCGGGCTGCCTGAACGCTGTCCGAGGTAATGGACGGGTGAGACCTCATCCGATCTGCCCCTTTTAACTGATTTCCGGCGACGGTGGGTAGTGGTGGCGTCGTCGGCTCGCGTCCGTCCCAGCCGTCGTTTAAGCGGGGTGGTCGTCTAAGCGGGTTGGCCTTTTAAGCGAGGTGGTCGTCTATACGGGGTTGTCGCCTAAGCGAGGTGGCCGTCTAAACGGGGTGGTCGTCTAAGCGAGGTGGCCGTCTAAACGGGGTGGTCGTCTAAGCGAGGATGTCGTCTAAGCGGGGTGGCCGTCTAAGCGACGTGGTTGCCTTCACCATGTTGTCTAGGCAAGGTGGTTGCCTTTACCAGGTGGTCGTCTAAGCGAGGTGGTTGCTTTTACCAGGTGGTCGTTCAAGCGAGGTGGTTGCCTTTACCAGGTGGTCGTCTAAGTGTGGCGGTTGCTCTTACCAAGCGGTCGTCTAAGTGAGGCGGTCGTCTAACTCAGGCGTATCACTCAAGCGGTCACTTAATCCAGGAAATCGTCTTATCCATAAAAAAAAAAGAAAAGGAGAAAGGATTCGCTATACAACGAGGTTCCATCATATAACCCAGACGGTCGCTTTATCCGAGGGGATCGTCTTGCACAGGTGGGTCGGTCGCCTTACCTAAGCGTTCGTCTTGAGCCGGTGGGCGGAGGGGGAACCATATCTAATGCACCGCTTCGACTGATGGAATTAATGTACGTCCAGCTTCTACGTACAGGAAAACCCCAGAAATAATAATAATAGCAATAATGTATCTTTATTATCATTACTATTATTATTATCATTATTTTCATTCTTTTTCTTTTTCTCATTATTATTATTACTGATATAATAATAGTAATAATAATAATAATAATAATAATAATAATAATAATAATAATAATAATAATAATAACCCACTTCTCTGTGGAGGGGAGGGTAGATCGGGGTGGAGAAGAGGCGAGGGGGTGGAACAGGTAGGGGTGAGGAATTTAGGTTGTTACCCCCCTTCACCCCACACGGTGGTTCCCCCCTCACGCCACAAAGAAAATGGTGGGGGGCGCGGACGCAAAAGACTACCCCATACACCAAGGGGTCTCTTTATGCCTTCGCCTCTCTTGCTTTTACCAGGTCTTGTCATGTCTTACGAACGTAAAATATACATCTTTTTTCATCAATTTTATTTCATCAAGTCAGATACTTTTCACTTAATACGTTTTCTTTATACTTTTGCTACATTTCATCAAGAGAGATCATTTTTACTATGTACGTTTTCATTATACTTTTCCGTTTTCCTTTCCACTAGACTTAGTCCGTTTTCTTTAAATTGCGATACCTTACGTTATTATGGAAACTCGTGTCAAATAATAAACCATATAACAACCAACAGTGTAAACACTGTATCTTCCCTATCGCATTCCCGTATCTTCACTATAAGACTACATCATCAAATATTTTCTTATCCAAATATAAAAAATACCTATAATAAATGATAATGAAAATTAATAAAGATAAAAATACCTATAATCAATGATATTGCGGAAGAAAGAAAACGGCGTGGAAATATCTTCTTGTTATAGTTTTTTAAACTCTTCATAATCTACGTTTACGCAGAACACGCCACCACCACTACCCAACTGTGGGGTGCCATATATTACCAGCTGTGACTCGGGTGGCGCCCCCTACGGCGAGCGTGGGTAATAAAGTCGGGTCTTCATAATTCCCTCATTTTTTTTTTTTTTGAGGCACCTAACGCTGGCAACGCTGCTGAGTGTAAGGTGGGGAAGGGGATGACTAACCTTGGCATCACTGTCAGAGGTGAGGATTTTTCTTTTTTTATATCTTGGTAACACTGCTGAGGCTCGTGATAGCATACCTTGGTAGTACTGGAAAGGTTCTTGAGGGACTTTCCTCAACACTGGCTACAATGCTAAGGTCGGGAATACCGCGAACTGGTAATAACGCAGCTAAAAAAAAAAAAAAAAGAAGTACCAACAGCATAACAATGTATAAAGAAACGTCTCCTTTACTAGTAACACTAATAGGACTAAGAACACCACCCCTGTACTGGTAACACTGTAACATCCTTCCTCAGCATTGGTAAAACTGACGATATTTGGGACATCCGGCTTTGGCGGCACTGATAAGCCTAGAGACATCGAACCTTGGCAACGTTGCTCAAACTATTTCATCTCATCACAAAAAAAAAAAAAGTCGACAGTTTTTTATTAGCTATTCTGTTTGCCTTTCTCGGGAAGCCTCTCTCTCCTATAAATAAAGTTTGTGTAAAAATATATATTCCTACTGTTGTCACTATTATTAATATCATTATTAACACTATTATTATCTTTATCATTTTTATCATTATCATTATTATCATCTTCGGCCAGCCTTGCACCTAGCTTGGATTATTTTGTGTCCACCATTCTCTTCTACACTACAGTGGCCATCATCACTACACCCTACAGCCAGACAGACAGACACAAAGGCACGCCAATATTCAAATCAAAATACACTTACAGATAAACACATATAGTTTAATGGAAATTTACTAAATTCTTTAAGTTGCACAGTATTGTCTGAAGTGGAAATCTAAGTTCCTCTGTCCACTTATCTCTTAGCGAGTACGAAGGAATGGGATAAAATGCGCTTAAAACTCTCTTAAAAAAGATAGTAACTACAGTGATAGAGGATAAGTGGGGTTGGACGATGATGAAGTCTCAGTCGAACCCCTTTCCGAATCCTGAAGTCTCGGGTGTCGAACCCCAAGACATGCACGTACGTCCGCCTGTTAGGAACGTCTGGTTGAAGCCCAAACGTCCGTCTGTACTTACACTTTAAGATGTCTCTGACTTCTTCTTCTCATGCTGTCGCTTTTTGGGGTTTAAAAGAGGGTGCATACAAATTGTAGCGTCACCCAACACAAAGGTGGACCTCGACAGCCTCTGTCGTGAAGAGACGCGAAATACACATAGTCTGGATATTGAATATTTGGCATTTCTGGGTCCCTTTCCAGCCCATAGCTATGGGCCTGGACGCCCTTATTCTGGAAACGTAATTCCCCCCATGAAGATGACTCGTGTGTAGTACCTGACCCACTCCATGGAGATGAGGGGATACGGAAAGGTGACAGAAGGTGAACGCGATGGACAGACGAAGTGTCCCTTACCTGCCAGGATGGGTCAGCTGTCTTGTAGTAGGCGAAGTTCTCCTTGATCCACTTGTAGATGGCGGAGAGCGTCATCTTGTTCTGATTCTCCTTCATCGCCATGCCGATCAGAGCTGCGTAGCTGTAGGGCGGCTTCATGCTGCCGTCCAGCGAGTAGTCCACGGCGTCCGGCTTCTCCTGCGCCTCGGCCTTCCTCTTCCTGTCGGCGGAGGGCGCCTGGGAGGCCTGCGTGGCGGGGAGGGGGTTGTGGGGCTGGGGCGAGGCCGGCGGGGTGGGCGGAGTGGCCAGGTGGGGCACCATGCCGCCCATGTCCAGGGAGTGGAGCCAGGTCAGCGAGGTCAGGTCGTCCCCGCCGTTGCTGATGCCGGAGAGGCCGCTGGCGCTGCCACCGACGGTGCCCACCCCCATATCCCCCGCCGACGTCACGACGCACTCGCTCCTGCTGGGGGATCTCCCGCCGTCAGGAGGAGGAAGAGGAGGAGGAAGGGGAGGCCGTATCGAGCCACCGCCGATGCTATATGTGTCTTTACTCCTGACGAAACCGTAGGAGGCGTTGTGCTCGCTGCCGACGGTGGCTGGGGCGGGCCTGTGGTAGAAGACGCTGGGGTGGGGCCTGTGGGCGGGGAAGGCGAAGCCCTGCATCCTTAGGGCGTGGTCCTGGTCTCCTACCGGTGCCTGGATGGTGCCCTCTCTACCACCGCTGCCGTACATGGTAGTCTTTTACTGGCCCTGTGGGGCACTGTGGTCAGACATTACAATCCGTCCCTCACTACAGGCGCAGGCACTGAGGACCACATATCACGTGAAGACGATGAGATTACCTACCTAAGCGTCGGGATAGCAGGTTCTTCGTCGGCAGTGGACGAACACAGACTGTAGGCAAAACAAGTGGAGCTTACTATCAATTACTTATCTCAGACGATGAACGTGTAGTATAAGTGGGAAAACCTTTCTTTTTCGTGCGGACAGACGCCTCCAGGCGTCAGCGAGGATATTTATCTATCATCCACAATTTATCATTAAAAGTAGAACCACATAATTGCAACAACTAAGATGTGGTAGTCGATGATCCTTCATTCTATCGAGGTCTCGTCAGAAGTACTTTCGTGGTTCCTCGGGAGATTCTCTCCTAGTGTTTCACTCAGGGTCTTCTCCACAACCTTATTCTACAACCTCTTGTCCCTGGACTTTCAAGGTAGGTACGCACTCTCCTTGGAAGCTCAAAGTCCCTCCCTACTTCCAGCAGAGGCTTCCCAGGACATATATATACACACCCAGCACAGCTAACTTCCCTTCTCCTGACAGTGTGTTTTCCAGTTACATTCTCAATTACTTGGCGAGTGGCTGTGCTGTACAGGGGGTGTGTGGGTCTCCCTGTGGTGACTTCCCTGCAAAGGAAAAGAAGGAGAAATGTCAGTCTGCGAAAGACGTCTAAATTGGAAACATAATAACAAAGCTTTATAATAAAGGAGGAGACACTTCGCTCGTCTCATTACCTGTGACAATGAAGAACGGGTGAATGTCATGTAGAAAACATAAACAATTGGCCGTGGTGAATGACTTAAAGAACAGGTAATGTATGTAGCTTTTATGTATAATGAGGGAAATGTCTGTAGTCTTGATGTATACATAGGGTGGAATGAGTCAGTCTGTCATGTATTATGATGAATGAGTGAGTCATATGATAATGAATGGATGGGTATGATACATATTTCATGTGTATGTACCTGATACATATATACATAAATATACTGACGAGCAGTGGATGTCATAAATTATGACAATATTAGGGCAAAATGACACCCCATGTAGGAACAAGTCGCCTCGGGAATCAATAAATCCCTTAGAGAACGACAGGAACGACCCTTGAGCACGACGGGACGACCCTTAAACACGACGGTCGAGGGTCGCCCCGTCGTGCTCAGAGGTCGTACCGTCGTGTGGCAAGGGTTAGGTATACATATTATACATCAGACACTAAAGCAAGAATAATTCTTCATCTTCATCATTCACTCAATCAAAATCTAACCTCTCGTCCCATCTAAACGTCACACCACTGTTCCCTCTATCTCCATTCATTCGTTCCCCTATCTTCTATCTCACTGTCTCTGTCTCTGTCTCTCTATCTCTTCTTGTGTCTCGAGAATTCAACCACCACGTTCTTGAAGACAATCCTCCACATCCTGTGGAGTCATCCTGCATCTCTCTCCCTCCACGAGAAACTGTATATCTCTGACACAATACACCATTATTCTTCATTTACATTCACTGACGTCCGAGATGAAAAATAAATGAAAAAGTTTTTTCTTTCTGTCTAATTCTCATTGTTATTATACACTAGTGCCGCGAGTTTCCGCTAGGGGGACACATCCATCGCCGGGATCCGTCGACGAGGACGTTAAAAAAACGCTCTTCTGTAATCCGGATTTATTGCTGGACGTCCCGCAGAGTTTACAAACATGCGATTGTCGGTACGGGGGCGCCGGCGCGTGGGATCCCATCTCACGGGCGGGTGGGCGCTCCTTGGGATAAGGGCTTGGATGGGGCAAAGTACAGGAGGGGAGGATAAAAGGGGAGGGAGGGAACGGGAGGGGTGATATTTTGAGTTGGTCTTGAAGGGACATTTTGGAGAGTCGATGGGTCAGGGGGAACGACAGTGACTTGAAAGACATCAAGTAGGTTTCATATTATTACCATTATCAATTATCATTATCATTATATCAACTCAGGGCTGCGTTCCAACCTGGAGCAGAGAGGTGTTGGACTCCTCCTTATTTCTGGTCGCCACAAATAAAGAATATATATATATATATATATATATATATATATATATATATATATATATATAGATATATA
>JAYMFT010370868.1:0-21651 GCA_038088735.1 Panulirus argus
TATATATATATATATATATATATATATATATATATATATATATATATATATAAGAACGAATCAGTAACTAGCAGGTTCTGAAATCACTATTGCCGCACATCACATAACACAATCGTCCACATCCAGTGTCTTAAACTTGTGGCAGTACCCCATTTAATACACTACTGATTTCATTCGTGTTTAGCGTCATTACCTTCACATTAGTGTTCACTATTTTCGGTAGAGGAATTGTATAAGAAAATACCATCCTCTTTGTTAGGCACAGATTAATTGTCAATCTTGAAACACTCAAATCTTATTAACGAGGAAAAACTACGAAACAGGCAGTTAACTAACCAGATATTCCAAGGCTGTCTTCCCAGACGAAATTATTTCATATACCCAGCTATCCACAACGCGCACATGAGAGATCTGCAAATGTAATTCTCAGTGACACTTTAGAGCCATCTGTTTCAAGCATTTCAGTCGACCAATGTCGAAGGGCAAATCCCTTAAAAATTAGGTTACATGCATCTTTTTTTTTTTTTTCAACTTTCCAAGCGTAAGTATCCAACACGTACTTAAAACAAGGACCTTAGGAATAGTTATTTCTTTGTACAGGGTAGTCATCGTTAACAAGAGGCATGAGTTGAATCAACTGCTGTTTACAGATGGTACAACCCTAGAAACTCCAGAAATTGGTGACAAAGTTTTGAGATAGCATAAAAAAGAAGAAAGTTGAGAGTAAACATGAACATAAGTAAGGTGAAAAGGTGCAGTAGTGGTTGAGGTAAGATGGTTTGAGTGTGAGCTTAAAATGGGAAGATCCAGAGGAAGTAGCGTCCTTTAGGTACCTGGAAGTGGACCTGGCAGCAGATAGAACCAATGGGGCTGAAGCGAATCACATTGAAGAAGGGGTCAATAAGGATCGTGGGTGCATCAAAGGTCGTTTCAAAGGAATGGCCAGTGCCTTTACGGGCAAAGATGAGTATGCCTGAAGGTAGTCTCGGCAGTGTTGCACGGGTGTGAGTCCTGGAATGTGCTGCAAATATAATAACTGCGGACGATGCGTGCCATGAGGTGGATCTATCGTGTAAGAAACTATATTCAGAGTGAGGTGTGGCAGCAAGCACAGTCTGATACAAAATCCGAAGTAGGTTGTACTGAAATGGTTCGGGCTTTTGGAAAAGATGAGTGAAGAGAAAGTTACGAAGAGGATCTGTCTGAAGCGTATGGAGGGAGGGAGAGGGGATTATGGAGAAATAGCATGAAGGAAGCTTTTGGGTATTAAACATTTAGGAGCCATGTATTGGATAGAAAGAACTGGAACATTGCAGTAAATACGGGGCGACTTGCTGACGATGGGCTAAACCATTTTTTTTATCTGACGCTACCTCGCTAAAGCGGAAAAGGAAATAGTCTGAGAAACATAACTGGCTACCACAGGGGTAACATTAGAGGTCAGTCATAAAGAATAATTTATCTAATATCATCAACACTATTAAACTCTTAGATATATCCTGAGGCAAAATTGTGAGAATTGAGGAAAATTTCAAAAATCATCGAAATGATATTTAAAACATATTCCGTTGTTTGGGCAAAGTTATTGTCCTCCGTAGGCGGAGCAGGAGTCCTCTGGAGCGAATATCATAGAGAAAGACTGAAGGAGCGGAGTCATATCTGTGTCATTTTCTTCACTAGTTAGGACTGATACGGCGGGCCACCAAACTTTCTCTTCTCAACGTGGTGTCCCCATCGCTTTCTTTCCGGACACCCCTTATCTGCCTCGTTTTTTCTCCTCTGAGGGAAGGTGAATACTTGTATGTATGAATTCAGGACAGATGAACATATAACAAATACATAATTGAATGATTATGTAGAACGATAATGATACCCAGTAGATATAGTGTATGTGTAGGTTAAATATCTGAGACATTTTTCTTCTTTTTTCAGTAGGCCACATGGCACGTACAAAAATATTCCCCAGTAAGACAAATTAAGTAATGAATTTATCAAAAATGAGACTTCCAAATAGTCACAGAGAAAAGTATTAGAAAAGGAAGGTATAATGGTGATAAGTAGGAGGGAAGGATGACATTTTTTAATGTATAAAACACTGTATAAATAGTTAGTTGAATGATATCCCCCTCCTGTATTATGACTTTAAAAATAGGAACAAAAAGGCAAGCAAGGATTTTCCTGAAAGGCTCGGTCTGTTATTGCTGACGCAACCTTACTTAGGCGAGACCAAAGCGAGCAGGTATGAGAAATAAAAGAAATGAAATTAAAACCACCCTTGTCGACCAGCGTTACGATTTTAGGGAATTACGAACGAAATGTTAAAAATAATTAAGTTACTGGCCGTACGTTCTCACGATAATAAGCAGCAAGCCGTATATTGGTGGCGGGGTATTGCCTCGTCCAGCCACCAGCCTCTGCCAAATTAGCATATCAGGAGTTTCCACTTTAATATTTTTAAAAACTTTTCGAAGGACAAATTTTTTTTTCTTTTTTACCTATACCGCTTATTGCCGCTCCAGCCTTGTTGCTGATTTTCCCTTAATATCCCGAATTCTGAAGCTACGCCTCCCGTTCATGAAGTCATACAACGCATCCACTTTACGTACCCAAGAACATATAGACGTGTGGTGTTCATTTTCATCATTCTTTATGTTACACCCGTTATTTTCACGAGACATTACGTCACCCTCATGCAGCAAAACACTCAAAGTTCGCTCTTCTCCAGTGTGGTTAGCGCTATACCCCTCTGACAAGGGTCTGCTAAAGGCTCTCAGCTATATACAGAGACACCTATAACGTCCTTATTGTTGATACTCATGACACCAGAATTTTTTCGAGGCCTTCTCATCTCATCTCGTACATCTATTACACCTCTCATATCCGCAGACCACCAGTGTTCCTCTTTACTAAAAAAATCTGTATGTCTATCTACCCCTACCACAATAATCCTTAAATTTTTGTTCTCTTCCACTGTTACAGCCTCGTTAGGACCCAGTTGGAACGTTGCTATTTGAATTCAGTTGTCATGGTCCCTCAGCCCCCGTATCATCACCTCGACTCCATCTGCTTCATCTTACCAGCACTTCCGTCTATCCTCACATTCACTTGACCTTTCATTCCTCCTGACGTTGCACCTTCTGTTGCCAGTGCACCTTCTTCTGGTGGTGCATCCTTTTATAAGTGCACTTCTCTCCTGGTGGTACTCTTCTGCTACTCCTGACCCTCTTACCCAGCCTTCGTATTGATGTGACTCAGCAGTTGGGGCACCGCTAGCGTTGATGAAGCACTGTTAGTGGAGCTCATCCCTTGTGGTGGTGATGCACCTCCTGCCGTTGGTGCTCCTTTGCTACTGATGGAGCCTCATGCTATTGCCGTTAATGCAGCCTCCATCTGTTGGTGAAGCCTCATGTCGCTTTTATTATTGCAGCTTCTGGCTGTTGGTGGGGGTCTCCTGTTGTTAATACAGCCTCCGGCTGTCGGTGGAGTCTCCTGCTGTTGTTGTTGATACAGCCTCCAGCTGTTGGTGGACTCTCCTGTTGCTGTTGTTGTTTATACAGCCCTCAGCCGTTGGTGGATCCTCCTGCTGTTGTTGTTTATACAACCTTCAGCTGTTAGTAGAGCCTCTTGCTGTTGTCAATGCAGCCGCCAGCTGTTGGTGGAGGCTCCTGCTGTTGTCGGTTATACAGCCTCTAGCTGTTGGTGAAATCTCCTACTCTTGTTAATACAGCCTCACGTTATTGGTGGAGTGTCCTGCTTGCTGGTGTTATCTTCTGCTGTCATTGCATCTTCCTGCTGTTTATGGAGTCTCTTGCTGTCGGTGGTGCCTCCAGCTGTTGATGGAGCCTCCTGTTGTTGGTGGTGCCTTTTGGTGTTGATGGAGCCTCCTAGAACTCTGTCTTGTGCCCCTGGTACCCCTCCCCCTCCCTCCATATTCCCCATCCCAGGATGGCGGGTCGTGACGTGCGCCGCCGCCTGGTGGAGTGGCGGGGCTGCCGGACGGAAGCTCACATCGCGGTGGTCCTCTGCCGTCTCCGGACGCTGGCTGTGGCCGTAGACCCGTTGCTCGCCTCCCTCAGTACCGCCCCAGCCGCGTTGCTCTTCGCTTCTCCGCTCCCGTCGGTACGCTTCTTTAGCAGCGTGTTAGTCTCCGACACTTGCAGCTGATTTTACTCAACATTCACAGTACATAGCGAGTGTCACGCGTGATCACACATTTCTTTAATCTACTTCATCGTTTGTTTTGTGTAGTTTATTCGTTGAACGAGTAGTAACTTCCTCCTTATATTCGATGAAAAAGAATTGCATTAATTTTCTCGGAAGATCTTGATTTCTTATACTCGCGAACAGTTTGTCCAATACCGAATGATCGCGTCTTCGCGAGACACGAAGAATAATCATGTTCGCCTCCGTACGGGCTGCTTAGGAACCTCAAACTTGTTTTCGTCTTGTTGATAATCATCTCTTGCTCATTAATGTAAGAAATTCACAGAATTTCATTTCTTTCAGGGAAAAAGCCTATCGCAATAGTTACTCAGGGACTGGAGGGCATTTGCTCAGTATACACAGTCGAGACTTGCCGCGCGCGTCCCGTTGCGGGGAGGTGAGCGTCACCCGTGTTGGAATCGTCGGAACTCCGACCCGCTGGATCCTCAAGTTCCCCAGGCAGGGAGTGCCCACTGGCGCCGTGCCCATCCCAGCAGGCAAGGGCGCGGCACCATGACAGTCTGCTGGCACTTCACCCTCTTCCTGCTTGTCCTCCTCTTCCACTCCCAGGTGAGTACTACAACACCACTACCACACACCCAGACGGTAACACATCACGTATCATACCACACCAAGAGGGAGGGAAGGATGGCACTATGCCATCACCACACCAGGTAGGTAACACCTCACAGCCAAACCATGCCAGGACGGGTATGTATGCAAAGAGCCCGACCTAACTAACTGACAGTGGTCTGGTCTGTCGGCGAATAGAGGATCTTGGATATTCCGCTGAGGAGGTAAGGCAGATTACTAATATACTCAGTAGCAAGAGAGCGGGAAGGTATACACTCATGTATGTTGCTCACACAATTATCAGAACAAGATCTGGAATGCAAAGATTCATGTATGCTGCTCGTAGACTCAGTAAGACAAGTCTTGAATGGCAGAGGTTCATTTTTGTTGTTCATGCACTCGGTATAACATGCTCCGCATGTTACTCATACACTCAGCAGGACATACAAGTTATTCCTACAGTTATCGGGCTATGCTTTGGAGGGTAGTTATTCGTGATGCTCATACACTCAGTCAGATAAGTTCTAGAAGGCAGAGACTCTTGGGAAGACAGTCAGATAAGTTCTAGAAGGCAGAGACTCGTAGGAAGACATCAAGTTGGACTCTGATCCTAGTAGCCTAAGAGTTTGGTGTATTATAAGATTTAGAAAGGTGTAAAGGTAACGTCTCCCCAAAGAATCGCAAAGTGTTCTCCCAAACTACTCACAGATAATATTTCTTGTGTTATGCAGTTCTCGAGATCTTATATATCTAAACGAAGTTGGTTAAGAGTACTTGGGGAGGAGATAGATTGTTACCAGACGGTAATGTTCTCAAGAACAGAAATCGTTGACTGTGTTCATCACATTAACCAGACACGTAGGGTTTTCAGGACGATATTTTGAAGACTGCTGTAGTCAGCGTTAAATAAAAAAAAACGAATCTGTCTATCATTAACTCGGTTCCATTCACATGGGGTAGAGCAAGTGCATGCAGGACTGAAACTTCTGAACTACATGATTTTGCAGAAATGGAGCTCCAAACCCTGCCAGCTGACAAAAGACAGGGACGCTCAAAATTTGTCCATATGAATATTCTTCAAACTCAGAAGACTCACAGAGGGGTTCTCCCGACGCTGAAGTGACGTGGAAGTAGCGTCCGGTGCGCCACCATGGGTCCTGCCTCTAATAATCATTGTCATCTTGGTTGTACTGTTATGATTATCAGTATCATTTTCGCCAACAGGTATACATTTATCTGTAGTAACTGGTCACTAGAGGAGTTAAACACTGCTGGGCTTAGGCTTAAGGTCCACGTCACATCTGACAATGATATTTCAGAGAATGTCAACACTGCTCAAAGTCAAATGCGAGATTGCTGAAAGGAAATCAGGACGAATCCCTATGTAGTAGAGTCGTATGGAGCAAAGCTTTTAATTGATTATAGTTTAAATTTCTCCCTCGCTTTGTCAGCATTCATAGCAGATCGGAAATATAACTTCTCACACGATCAGAGTAGCCTCATTAATCGAGGTTGCGCCCGGTCAGTAAATTGGAAAGGTAACCATCTGGGAACACCATATGCTGTTAACATATCCGGTGAACGATACGCGCTAGACCTGCGTCTTGGCAAAATCTCGTCATAATTAAACAAAACTGATTATCTTTCTTATAGCTTCATAAGTGGAATCTTCGGTTGAGTGTGTCAAGGTTATACATGAAGGATCTCTGGTTCTTCCCGTAGCTAACCACATGCAATTTAGGATTCCTGACTCGCATGGTTTTCCATGAAGGATGTTTAGATGTTTTTTGCTCCTTTTGGTTTTATATAACTGGGAAGCCTGCGGAGCAATCTGGGGATGTGGACTATTGACAAAATTCATGCTTTACGTTTAAGTGGAGAGGCCATTTACCAATCCTTATTGATAACTTCCAAGACCATAGAATCTACTCGGGTTTAAGGGTATCTGCCTTTTAAAAAGGGTTTAATATGGAATCTTTTGATCTCTCTGTCTCATATATTTTTAAAGGAGCTCTAGATCTCTCTAATGGTTCTATATGTAACATCTTGGGTTCTCTTTATCTGTCATGGTTTCTCAGATAACTGCAATATGTATATCACGGGTGAACGTAATATGATAAGAGATCTTCCCTCTGATCTGATTATCACAACGGTCCCATTGGATAAATTCAGTTTTCATCCAGCTGGTAACGAAATCAAATACCACACAGTTATTTGAACAGCAGGAATAACTGATATACTTAAGCAGAATGGTGATAAGCTTGAGACACCGGTATTGCTGAAAAGCTATTTTGCAAGTAAGTAAACCCACCCTAACCTTCTCTCATCCGTGTCTAACCTGGCTTACAAGAGAGCAAGCAATTTGCAGTAGTTTAAGAATATGTCCCTACAAGATTACCCCTTACGAGATTCAGTTCGGCGAAGCCATCAGACTAAGGCCAGTAAGATGATGCAAGCGAGAGCCTGAGGCGTCTGGCCAACATCACCGAGTAACGGACGTAACGGCTGCGGTGTCCGCCAGCAAAATTAAACAGATAACTTTAGTGGACACTGGCGTAGTTTTAAGTGTGTGATGAGGATATAGAAAGGGATAGATGAATATAGAAAAGTAAAGACAGTTTTTTTTTTTCTTAGCTGAGAGGGCACGGACGACTGAAGCCCTAATCGAGGCCATCTCATTAATGTTATATATACATCATAGCCCGAGCTAGGTACCCATTTTATCGAGCAACGGATGAAGATACGCAGTTGATGCATTTCTTATGTTACAGAACTGGCGTAGCGGAGTGTGCCTTAAGTGCACCCCGGTTCCTGAGGATACGCTCTTGCAGCAGCCTTCCGAACCATCTAACCCAACCACGTACCCACCGGACCGCTTGCCTATCCCCACCTATGCACTACCACCAACCCAATAGCCGTCTGACTATCACCATCTGTCAACTAACCCATCAGCTCTGTACTCAACATCTACCAACCCGCAACACTATGTTACTTACCCAGAGTCACCTACCCACTCATGACAATATAATCTCACTCACAAACCGCCAACCAACCATCCATCATAGATCTCTCTGGTCAAACTAAAAAAGTAAAATGCAATGGATTACGGTAATTATGTTAAACAATAGCCGGGGGGTAAAGTGTGTGATGTGTTGAGAAGATTATAAACCAAAGCAGGTGACTACAATGAAAACTAGGCTTAAACCGACACACAAACGTTTAGTTTCGTCATGCCTCAATCACTCTTCCATCCTTGAATAGATGATCTTGTGAGTTACCGAAGGCAGTGTCATTTTAGTATATCTTAAGGTAAGGTAACTGTTTGAGGACTTTTTTTCCGGTTATTCGAAATGAGGTAAAGTAGAGATTTTAGGGTCAGAACTACGCCTTTCTTTATGTGTTGAATGATACAATATGTTTTTCAGATTTTCAAATTTTCTTGAGATCAGAATAAATGTCTGAGAGCATTGAGAACGTAACCAACGAGGCAGAGGTACTATGGCGTCGCCCTTGCTCGCTGTTGTTAGCTATGACACATTAACTTTAAAAGTCAATCGAACTTAAATGGTACGAATCAATTCATCGTCGCTATTCTGTAGCTCCATCAGCGGTTATAAGATTTCAAACAGGGCCTCAGGAACCTGAAGCAATCATCCATTGGTGCGTAGCATGACAAATTTTCCTTCAAGCCGGCACAGCACGGCGTCCACCACATTCAGCAGGTCTTGCGTCAGGCACGGGATTACCTCAGCATCACCGTATGACGAAAGAGGAATCATCTGGAATGGCAGGTGACGCACTCTCCAGATTGCGTCTGAGGCGATGGGGCAGGGAATGTAAACACGGAATATTATTGCACATTACAGTCCCTCACTACATCTCGGTAAGGTTGTGATATTCCGTCTTATGTACTCTAAAGATATGATCAATTTTCAAGAGTCAGCGTGTGACCAGTACTAATAGATGCAGTTGGTATTTACTGGCAGAAAGAAAGGCAGCTAGATAGGCCTGAAGTTAAAAGAACATGGATGATTGTTTGTGACAATTTGCCCTTTGTCATCAGGATTGAATTGTATTTGCTGAAATATATTCTTGATTATTTTAGAGAATACTCACGCCATTATCATTCACAGCGTAATAGCGGAGTCTGAGTCATGATTTCGATATCACCGTCGGCTGGCCCATCGGTGTGGGCGCCAGCCATGACGTCAGAGACGCCCCTGCTCACGGCCTCACTACTGACACTCTTACGCAACACCAGTCAAGGGATTTCCCTGCGAAACCCTTTGCTCATGATCAAATAGCCCGATGCGGGAAACATCGGGCTGACGCATATGAAAACGGGGTTGACTATAATGGTTGAGGAGGACCTTGCATACGGAAAAGGATAAAGCACACACGTTTTTCTCCAAATGGGAACTATTGAGGCAACATTGTTCCGGGAAGCATACAAAACTTTTTTGGAGAAGTAATGTATGATTCAGGATGGAG
The DNA here is from genome assembly GCA_038088735.1 of Panulirus argus. NCBI lineage: Eukaryota > Metazoa > Arthropoda > Malacostraca > Decapoda > Palinuridae > Panulirus > Panulirus argus. Next base: position 9,268 of record JAYMFT010370868.1, read on the forward strand.
CTGACTGTTCTTTATCATGGTACTTCCATACCGGATACAAGATGGAAAGAATTTGACCTAATAAGAGATGTTCTAGGAATATGCACCGACAGACAGCCAAAAGGATCTGGTGAGATCGATATGGAATGAGTTAGGTGAGGTGTGGAGCTCAGTAAGGCAGGATGAAATGAGGATGTCGAGTGTGAGAATAGGCTTGAAAGAGAATACTGGAGCTATTACAGGGTGATAGGATGGAGCAGGAGGAGAATGATTGTTGGAGGTCTGAATTCAACATGGTTCTTGCATCGATAACATGTATTTTGGTGAAAAAGGAATTCATATATGCATGTGGTGAGGCGATGGCGACATACCTCGGGGTCTGTTGTATCAAAGAACTTTGTATCCCGCGGGAGAAAGCTGGTTAACTGACACGTGATAATAAAAAAGGGAATTGACAGGAACTCTCAAGTCTCCATTTATTGAATAGTATGCGAAAAGTGTATTCAGCATGGTACAGGGTCGGGAGGGAGGGCAGGTTAAACAGTACTACGAAAAATGTGAGGTTAAGAAACGACTTGTTCAGCAAGATATGATAAATGGAAACCTGAATCATTTTCGAAAGGAAGGTTGTAGGAATGAACGAGATGTTGGGGGATACTTTGGGATTTTATTGTGAGTTTAGTTAGGCATAGACGTAGGAGTTGATGAGAGTGAAACGAGAGAGTGAAAACAGCAATAACCCGGAACCATGTTGTATCTAGGAATGTTACTGCTCGATTGCATTCACAACGGAAAGATTAAAACGAAACAGAACAAATGAAAGAAGAAAATTTTGAGGTCGAACAGAAGAACTATTAATCTAAAATGTGAAATTGGACCTATATAAGGCCTCAGTGCCAGATAATCTCATCACATGCTCTACAAGAATGTACAGAAACCCTATACAGACCAGTAACGATGCTGCCTGAAGTCTTATTTCAGTAGGATTCTATGACAATGGAGCGAAGGAGCGCAAAGATGGAACAAGAAAAGTGAGACGGGGGTTACCTTGAAACGAATGACCTGTGTCACCAACAGCTGTGGTCTGGGAACCTTTGAAACGATGATTACGGAGCAGACAGATGAGTTCCTCGTTTAAGGGATCGATGTAGATGGGTAGCAATATGGTTTCAGGGAAGTCTTGGCAACACATTGACCAATGAGATGTCTGCTTCTTTCACTGTTCATCTACAATGTGAAATTTTCTACTTTCTTATGAATTCTTCACTTCGACGTTCCGTCTTCCTTTCAGGGGAAGGTCTATCATCACTAACATAATTAATTACAGAATCTTTGGACCTCTTTCATAGGGCTCCTGCAGCTTGAGGCTGTGCTCCAAATCGAAAAAGAAATGATAGATTTTCTAGCTGTCATGTGTAATGCAACGAAACACAGCCCCCTATCCACAACCAGGCCCCACAGACTTATCCATGGTTTATCCCAGACGCTTCACACGCCTTGGTTCAATCTATTGACAACACGTCGACCCCCGGATACCACATCGTTCCAATTCACTCTTTCCCGTGCAAGCCTTTCACCCTCCTGCATGTTCAGGCCCCTATCGCTCAAAATCTTTTTCACTTCCTTCCATCTCCAACTTGGTCTCCCCTTTCTCCCTGTTCCCTCAGCTTCTGACATACATCCTCTTTGTCAACCTTTCCTCACTCATTCTCTCCATATGTCCAAACATTTCAGCACACCCTCTTCAGCTACATCCACCACGCTTTTTTTATTACCACATTTTTCCCTTACCCTTTCTTTATTTACTCGTTATCCAATATTCGATGAGCAGAAATAGTCTTTTCACAATAGCCAGACGAACAAATATGTCAAAGATCACAGCGAAAGTATAGCCTTGGCCCAGCAGCGGCCGCTCCAGAGATTCCTGCTTCCCAACGAGTCACTTCCACACCGGCGTAATTGTTTCCTGACGTTAAGACGTCCAGGCGGCCAGACCCGGCATTTCATTCGCTGCAGTATGCCACTGCACATGGATCTTCGATATATTTTTCATTCATTAATGTTTATCATTAGAACCACAAAGTATCATTGCTGTTCATTAATTGGTTCATTAATGTATTTGGAATAAGCAAATATTTTATAACCTGTACGATTTCCAGTACTATAATTGATGTATTCGTATGCTTTATAAACATCTTCCTCTTTATGCAGCCAAAGTAAGGTCGGTTTTAATGGTCAGAGACTTTGACCTGACTATATGCCCATTCGTGTCATGTTGGAACGGGTCTTGAGGGCCAAACTCAGTACTCCAGCGTCAGATATCTTAAAAATTATTTGATCGTTGCATCAACAACTGTATAAATTTACTCTTATAAAAATGATTTTACAGAGTATTCTTATCACTCCTGGTTAAAATGAAACATCATCTGTGCCGCACGCCCAACATTATCCAGCCGCTTATTCCTAATGATGATGGGTAAAAAGATTGGATAATGCGACGCGATTATGTACGTAAGTTAGTCTTCCAGAGGCACCCCTAAGACTCGTCACCCCCTATGCTGAGTAGGTCGCGAAACAGCCGAGCCTGATACCGATGTTTTCTTCGTCTTGTTCATCAAAACTTCCTTCGAAGTGATCCTCTTCTTTTTCCTCCATAATGTGACACTACGGGAATGTTCCCAAGTCTTGACACCTTCAGAATTAGTTGTAACATTATCTCCCACGCTTCTGATCACAGGAACTTCCACCGTGTCGCAAGGGAACGTAACTGGCTGTGGTTTAAAACATTACCATCCGACATTTCATGCGGAAATTAAGGTCTCAAAGATGCATTCTCTCTTTACATAGCTAATAATATGGAAATTCTGGGCTAAAATAGGACGACTTAGAATTAATATCATCCCACAAATTTCCTCGCAATTTAAGACAAGAGATGAAGAAGAGGTAATGTAGGCCAGAAGTTGGGGGAGGGGAGATGGACCTGGGGGGGTACGAAGGCTTGTGGCGCCCCGTGCGAGCCTCTTTAGCATACTAAATGAAAATTCAATCACAGTATATTTTACGGCGAGGGAAGACACTCTCAATATTATTACGATAACTTACCGAACTTTTTTTTATCAAAGATTAACTTAAAGTTAGGAAGCAGTGGATCGGGGGGCAACCTTTATGACGAGAAATGTAAGTATACCTATTTTCCTAATTACCTATTTGTATAGTTGGGGAGTGATTTCTACGCTCCTTTACCTATGGCGAGATTTTTGCCATTACGCAGGACTTCCGAGCAGCGGTCACCGCGGGAAAACTTAGGAGTTAATAGTTAAAGTATCGTGTGAGTTATAAGTTGTCAAGAGTGATGTGTGTATGTGGACTAGCTGCCAGCAACCCACGAGAATGCGAGCCTAAGGACATCTATAACTGACCCCCTCACCATATCCCCAGAGTCGTAGGGCTTGCAGCAGGGGTACACAACCCCACATACCTCACATTCCCCCGTTGAACAGCTCCAGGATCGGGGGAGGCGGGGCTATCCCCGCTTACCATCCCCCACTCTGCGGACCCACGACTATGAGCAAACTCCCCAGTATACCCTCCCCCTACCGGCCTGGGTTTACCAGTAAAAGAAGTATGCTCCATTCTCCCAGCCTCACCCTTCCAGGGGTCCGAGGCAGGAGAATAATGGACTCCTTTCGAGCGAGAAGTTTCTCGACGAGACTGTAGTTCCTTTCTTTACCTGACGATGATACAGAATTGCCATAGGTGACTTTTCACTCATGGTGTAACCACAGGCATCGTTTTCTTTTCAGCATATACAAAACCAGCAAGGGGCCATGGTATGAATCTTGTGAAAATCTATCGACTTGGATATTGAAATGATCCTTATCTTTGTCTTGTACTTCATTATCCTCATGTGAACATCTAAATCAAAACTCTTGCAGTTCAAGTAAAATCTTATTGAATAATGCGAACTCGGGTAACAATGCAAAGCCTTCTCATCATAACGAACTTGCCTTTTGTTAAGCAGCCAACGTACCCCTCAACTGGGTAGCGGCAGATGATATACTTATTTTGCATCATCTGGAAATTATATATCTAAATCATCATACCGTATTGTGTGTCTATACGCATTACACTGAGCCAGGAAAGGAAGTGCTACATACACAGACATATCAGTCGCTCGTGATGACGCGAATAACGTTAAACAATGAGTCCTGGCATTCCTAGGGACAGGCAGTGAGGCAATGTTGTTGGCCACAAGTATGAAAGAGTCAGTCGGCTTTAATGATTTGGAATGTAATCAATTATAACGAGATTTCCGGATCCTGATATCCAAGCCCTCGGGGTGTCACAACAAAAACAGAAGCCTGCCAAGGAAGACTTCGAGCGATGAATAATGCCAAGAGATGATATCAAGCTCGTCATCAGAACTTTAGTTATAACGAGAAGGCAACAGTTACGAGACGAGTGACGACCTTTATAACGTCGGCGAACTTATGTATCGGATTCCTGGAAATTATCAGGTGATTATAGTGTCTAAACCATCAACCCGCGAAGATTAAAGCAAGTTGCATACTAGTAACTGAATTCTACTGATGTCAGACGAGGTGCTAATGAAATACCATATTTGCTTACTTAAAGTCCTAAACACATTCTTTAGGAGGCACGCGCCAACAGAACAATTCAATGGTTAAGGTTTCTGATTTTTGGTGTTTTGCCCCGCACGGGTTTGTTTATGCAGCCAGCAGACGCGAGCCATGAATGACGGACGAGCTCAGTGTTAGTCTGCCGCTCTGGGGCTGGAAGAGGTTACTAATGAAACCAGTTCACAGTGAACTCTAGACCTCAGTACGTTACCCTTTTCAACTATAACAATCCCACTTCTGTTCGTTCTAGGTATTCACAACTATTTCCTGGACGATTTTGATGCTACGCCATGTTACTGAAAACATCTAGGCCATCTTAGCTACTACATCTGTGACTGTCAAATTTCCTCGGTAACACTGGAATTGGTGTGTAATGATGGAAGTCCTGTGCAGATTCCTACGATGTTTCGTCTTTACTGACCTTCGGGGCGGACACCGCCTAGTGAGAATGATAATACTGAAGCCACCACTGTTGTTCCTCGAGTAATGCTCTCCCCCTCACACGCGATTTGAATCTACAAAGTTTGTTGTGGAGCGTTTAGCGTTCGCGTCGCGGACCATCAGGAAACGACTGCCATCGTTCAAGTATATACACAGTCCTCCCTCCACCTGATACAATACTGTTTTGATCTGTAAAGTTGCCACATTTACAGTACTTACAGTCGGGTTCAGTTTTTATGAAATAGATTTCAGTGGAAATCTTAATCGCAAAGAAAGAGGTGGATTAGATTTCCATATACCAAAGGTTTCTGGAAAAAATGATTGTTCGGTGAATATAATGAGAATTCTTTCTAAACTTTCCTATGTCTGACTGTCTCTCACTTGCATATAGTGAGAGAGAGAGAGAGAGAGAGAGAGAGAGAGAGAGAGAGAGAGAGAGAGAGACATAAATGGGTTAGCCCTCAGTGGTCAGTGGGAGCGAAACCAAAGCGTTGGACAATTGGCAGTCTGGGTCAACAACCTCCCTAGGGGTCTGATTAGGGAGGAGTGCGTCCAGGTCCCTTTCCACGACTTTCTTCAAATACTGAGTTGTTTCTCAGGAAAGCGGTGACTCTGAATGAAAGGAAAATATACACTTTGTATTAAACATTTGCCATCATTAAAGCCCAATTCAAACGCACACACACACACACACACACACACACGCCTCGGGTGAAAAGTCACCTTTGGGAGAATTCTCGTTAAAGAACTCACTCCAAAAGAGTCTACATTTCCCTGCTTCTGGAAGTAATGCAGTCTAGGGCTACAGGAGCCTTTAGAAAGGTCCTGGTATATATATGGGGCCTGGTTGTGGATGGGGGGTTGTGGTTTCGGTGAATTATCATCATATTTATAATAATTCTTCAGCTTCAAAATATGAAACTAACTTAAGGGGTCACCTTGCGGAACCACACCATCCACTCCATTCCTGATTCCTCAGAAGAATTAACTTCGGCATCAAAATTCAGTTGAGATAATCGTTCACCCTAAGAAAAAATAAAATGACTTCATAATGTGTCTCGTTCACGAAACTATATTTCTGTCTGTTTGATTTTGTTTGAAAATTAGCTGAGGTTTGGCAGAAATTAACTTGGAGGTTTAGTAAGGCTTCATAAATGTTGATTTGGAGGTTTCGTGAGGTTAGGCGTACGCGAAGCTTAGTCGAATCCTTTTGTTCAGTGAGACCTTGAATGGATCTAGGTATTTTGGATCAGTCTTGGATGAATTTTCTGGATCTGAGGCGTATATGAATCTTCTGTAATTGAAGCTTTGATGAGATTCAATTGAATAAAACTGGATTTTTTTCCGAGTGAGGCAGAAGTGAATTTTCATTAGTAAGGTGGATGAAGTTTGCATGATTTTATATCTTATTCATCAGACTCAGTTCCTTGGCATAAGATGAAATACGATTATCAGCACTTAGTTCCCTCCCTCCTAGTGTGTATGATAGATAGCATGCTGGCAAGGATTCCACGTTTGCTCACACACAGCCATTATCCAGGAAGATCACTGACCTTATCTCGCCGGGTCGCGCTCAGATCGTCGAACTTTTAATAAGACATTTCTCGAAGTTGAGCCTCAGTACGTCAAGGGCTGGAGTTATGGAAAAACTACGCTGATTGGCTGGATTCTCCATATTGGTCGGAGTCTACAGCATTTCTTTTTCCTTTTCTTCCAGATATGGCACAATCTACACCATTTATTGAGTCGGTTTCATAACTGGATTCTTTATGTGGGCAGATTCTGTAGTTGTGTCCCTCTTGAAATGGCCTGGCCGAGGCATTTTATTGAATATTACTTTTTCGTAATAACTATTTGAGCAGTGATGGTTATTTCTCACTGGTTCGCTGTTGTATACCTAGATCTTCATTTGTTTTCCTGTATGTCGTAGTCATCCATGGGTCAGTGTTCGAAAAGTCACCACTGAAACAAGTGTTTCATCCAGTGGCTCCCACTCATACCCAGAGGGAGTGACAGCGAAGTTGAGTAATAAATGGAATGACGTAACATGATTATTTGAGGGAAAATTTATTGCCTACCAAATTTACAGTGAAGAGGACTTTACGAGAGATACGAACGTGGAATCTTCATTTGGCTGAAGCAATACTATTGCTGGATTTATTGGATGGGAAACGTCAGAATCCCCCGATGATCAAGTATGATTTCGAGTCTGCTCTCTTGGTGATAGGGACAGTCCATGTTATGACTATTTCATATGGAGGTAATACAGTCAATTGTTCTAAAAATAATCCTCATTGTTAGATACGTGAATCTACTTCGTTTTTGCTCTTTTTTTTTTTATAACTAACAAGTATGCAAATAAAACTATACCAATCATTCTTTGTTTGGCTCAGATTAGTTATTCGTTATGAAAATATCTCAAAGGATTTATTAGCGTGGACAAACAGATGGTCGGTAAGTCAGTATCCATGCAGAAAATGTGACGAAACTATGAATATACAATTTTTGCCATTACTGCTTACTTGGAACGGTCATTGAACCAGTGGTTGTTACGAAAAAAATGAATAAATAGATAACCGTGTTTGGTCATAAAGATCAAAAGTGCGTGAAAATGAATAAGCCATATTTGTATGATAGTCATATATGTTTTTACTTAGTAATTTACTGTTTTTCATGATTACCGTTACGTCCTAAAGGGTAGGAGACAACGAGAATTACAGGATAATCTTCCCTAATTATATCAGATTAACAGATGCAGTCACTCGTTATCTTAATTGCTGAAACGATTACATTCAATGGTGAACAGATGCAAAGGGTTAGAATAAGTCTTCATAGAAAGAAATTGAATTATACGTGCTCAGATGTGTGTACATTATAAGGCATTTAATGGCCGTGTGATTTTGACATAGTCTGCCAATTACGTCCCCACATTTTTTCCCATGGGGATCTGACATGTAAACAGAGGCACGAGAGATCTGTCTGTTCTCCCACAGCGACAGTGGCTTGTCGTGTTTCTGCTTGTAACTATTTTGCTCACTTGTATGGTGAAAGGACAAAGTTTTGGACCTGGTTCTGATCAACTCTATAGTTGGTAGATCAAACTTTCTTGCTCGTATTTTTTTTTTTTTGGGTGGGGAAGGGGGTGAGGGTCTTTAACTATTTCCAGCAATATACGCTTCATATTAACGCTTACTTTCACATTCCTCTTGGTTTTGCATTGCAAATTTACTTAATGCAATCTGTCATCTTGTTTATTGTCCTCTTTCTGTGCCACTTTCTAAAGCAACAGTCAAGTTCTTCACGACAAAGCTCTAACATTTTGGCTTAATTCTCGAAAGTGAACATTTGCTAAGCATTAGTACATGTCTTTCATGTCTTACTGTTAATATGAAATGAAGCTTTCCTAAGCTACGTCCAGGACCTTTCTGAAGGCTCCTGCATCCGAGGCGTGCACTGCTTCCAGGGGCAGGAACACGTAGATCCCTGTGTACTGAGAAGTTTTTTGAAGAGACTCTACTCCCAGTGATGTAGCCCCACCAAAATGTCTCGACAGGTGAGACATTAAAAAAGAAAAGAAAATGAGTTGTCCAGTTTTATTCATGTTTACAATAACATGGTGGAAGAGTAGTGACATGTTTATTTACGAAAGAAAAGTTTTTTCATTTTTACTCATTACATACAAAACTATAATAGGTGTTTCCTTAAACTATACTATCTTTCTAAAGGAAGATATTTTAGCGACATTCACGACATTTCCAGTAAGTGTGATATGAATGAACCTTTCCATATAATTGCACTATGAAATAAAAAATTCTGGTTTATAGCCATATCAGTATGTTGATACAGGTTTTTATTCTTGGATTTGGAAAAACGGAATGTTCTCTATTGTGGTGCTAATGAAATACGCAAATTCTTGTAGTTTTTATCTGTTGTTAGTTTTAAGATAATAACACAGGCTTTCGTAAATTAACGTCACTACTGATTTTTGGAACTAGATTTTTTCTGCTGTATGTTGGAGCTTTTATATACATGTAAATTCTCGCCGGTGGCAAATAGTCTGTGGGTTTCCCATGTGGTTTTGTAAACAAAATCGTAGACGAACAAAGTAAACGAAGGAATCAGGAGACCTACATGTCTTCAGTTCTACAATGACTTGGAGAACCCGCTGCCACAACCAGCAGTTGCTAAACACCGAGCACAACTATTGGTCACGTGCATCGTAATTAGTTTGCGTTTGTTGTTATAAAATAGGAAATTGAGCTGGAAATCGTGTCGTCATGAATCACCAAAGCAAGTAGCAGAATTCTCATGCATAGTTGTATATTTTTCAATGCTCGAAAGAAGTGAGAGAAGCTAAACAGAGGATTGATTATTGGCAAACGTGATGAGGTACTTAACAATACCGCTAGTTCGTTGAGGAAGGAAAGACAACGGAGTAAGGGGAGGGGTTGAATCACTCTAGCATTGTTACCAGCGCTGCCTGGTGCTATACTTGCAAATTGCTAGGTACTGAAGCATGGCTGGAATGACTGTTCTTCTTATGCGCAGTTTAGCCACATTCGACCCTCTCATTGTTCCATTGTACAGGTTAAATGTATGGGGCTGTCTGTACCTGTCTGTTTAATTGGATTCTAAAATATCTGAGTATTCACTTGCTGTCGTCGTCAGTTGAACAAACCTAGCGGATGCAGCCAATGGACTGTACAGAACACGGAACACGGGGTTCAGCTGCTCACTGTAATGACAGGCATTACACGGTTGTCATTTTGTGACATGCTTACCAAATCAGTCAACCTCGGCTGTTCTCATTTGCAGGAGGGAATCTGTCAAATTCGTTCACAGTTTTATGTGCTACTTAATCGAGCTCCAGTGTAATATACACGAGGTTCATCGAGTAAACTCTGTTTGAGTTTGGCTAATCTTATCCTACAGCAGTTAAATCTGAATTCTAACTGTCAGGGAAGCGAAATGTAGTAATGAAAACTTAAATTCAGTTTACTGATTAAGTAACAATCATAGAAATATAAGGTGATCAGGTCATCCTTCAATCTTCTCTCTTCCATAGAGGACAAATCTAAGGCCTCTATCCCCTAACTCTAACTCTTTTTTCTGCTGCTATCTTTGTTGCTCTTCTCTGCACCTTCTTCTTAGATACCTGGTTGTGGGCTTGGCAGTGGATACAACTATGGAGGCTGAAGTGATTCATAGGGTAGGAAAAGGGGTTTAGGTCTTGGATGCACCGTAGAGTATGTCTATTAGGGCAAAGTCGAAGTTGTGTTGTATGGATGCGAAGCTTTGGCTCTAAGTGTAAAGGAGTGGTAGGGTTTTTTTATGCTGGAAATGAAATGCCTGGGACGATATGTGCTGTAGGGCGTGTTGATCCCCTTGTGTGATTATTTGTGTGTTACGGGGAGAGAGTTTTACACTCTTGTTAACCCGTTTCTTAACATCGTATATATATGTACCATGTCTTTACACCTTATGCATGTATGCACAAACACACCTGGGTTGGTTGAAGCCGGTTGCCAGGCCCAGGATTCAAACCCATGCGTGTTCACCCCCAGGCTCGCCCGTGTTGACTCATGGTCAGTAACGCTAACATCTGCACCACGGAGGCCCGTGTTTGTGTGAGTGTGTGTGTGTGTGTGTGTAGGTAGGTAGGTAATTTACGCAAAATTTGCCTGTACAACCGATATTGTTTAACTTATTATTAGTAAGACTATATTTGGAGCCAAATAAGTTGCTAATTGCCTCCACAATCAGTAGTGACTGTGTCAAGCATCGTGTTTTACCTTCGGTGAACTGAAGATAATATTTTTTTTCCTTCTGTGTTTACAGGTGAGTCATGGCGGGACCCAGGCACCAGTGTTGTCCGACTGTTGTTCCTGCTGCGTCAGGGATCGTAACGAAAGGTTGGTAACATTGTGTGTTAGGCTACTCTCTCGTTCCTTTACCAGTGTTTCCTTTGTCGGTATGGTAGTTAAAGCCTCAGCGCCTTAGACGTGGCATGAGGTAGACCACCGCCATGGTGAGGAATACTTGTAACTTCATCCTGTGGTTGGCATCTGTGTCCCAGCTGTTCGGATGTTGAAATACTCTGGAAGTGTTTTGTACGTTGTATGTTTGTTTCGGACTCATGCATGATTGCTTTTGGCTGTTACTAGCCATCAGTTCCAACAACACACGGGTATGGGTCTGTCAGAATAGCTGACTTGCATTCTACTCTAGTTGTGCTTCAGTTATTTCCTTTGATAATGCTACGTTAAGGACAGGCGTTGACGGACTCCTGCTTGATGGTTTAGCGCCGATGGGGAAGTATTCGACCTGGGCGAGGTTTTGTATCCAGAGGCTACAGTCTCGTCGAAGAACGTCTCACCCCGAAGGATCGTTGTTAGCTGGTGTGTGTCAGCGGTGTTGTCAAGTGGTCTGTGGCTGGAGTTACGTCAGTCAGCTGGTTCGAGTTTCATCAACTGGTGTGTGTGTAGCATCCCTGTTGTCAGCTGGCATTAATTACATCACAGTAGACAACAGCAGAGCCTTGGAAATTAATGGTTGGACTGCAGGCAGCTTTTACAGAGCGTCCAACGTTAATTAGTGTGGAAATGTTTTGCACACACACACACACACACACACACACAACACACTAGCACATTCTTGTCCAAATTGTTCGCAGTCGCCTGACGGATACCGGTGTCTGACAAAAGAAAAGTCTTTTTCAAGGTTTTTGCCAGCAGTAAATTGGCCGGCAGCCGCGTCACTTTAGAGGAGATGGGTTAGACATGGGAATCCTAATGAGGATTTTCACATTCTGTGTACTTGCCGCAAAGTGTATAGAAATCCACAAGTTTGTAATTATGAGAGAGACGGAATGGCTAATGAAAGGGACGAATCATCATCCAAGACAGCAGCAGGAATGATGGGAGTCCAGCATTGCCACAAGAATGAACAGATTCATCCCGCTGATATAGATGATCAAACTTTGATATATAACTCGGGTGATAGAAGTAACAGAATGGAAAAAGAAGCAATAGAACGTATGATTATCAGTAAAAATCCTAACTTTGATATCTTGAGAGATAACATGAATTGCATAAGTGTCAAAGAATAACGATATTTTTCCAAGACTAATCATGGTAAGCCTTCCAAGGGCCAGGATGAGGTCAGAGTTCGCGTACTGTCAGTCTGTGTTTAGAGTACATGAGCAAGTCTATTATCTCTCGGTGGTTAAGATGCGAGAGGCTTGGATTTTGTATATATATATATATATATATATATATATATATATATATATATATATATATATATATATATAAAACACAAATCA
>JAYMFT010370879.1:0-21650 GCA_038088735.1 Panulirus argus
TCTCTCTCTCTCTCTCTCTCTCTCTCTCTCTCTCTCTCTCTCTCTCTCTCTCTCTCTCTCTCTCTCTCTCATAATATTTATTCTGTGTTAAGAATTGTAAGTCTCTCTCTCTGCGATGTTCTTTTTTTTTTCCTTCTCTTCAACAGTTTCGCTCCTGTTTAGTCACCAACCCAGGCAAACGGTGACGTGACTCAGACCGTTTAAGTGCCCGTAGTGAGAGGTCTCTGATGGGGATGAATCATCCATCCTTTGATGTGCTCAAAGTACCCGCGTGTAGGGATTTAACCCAAAGGCGATTTAAGGGATTAGATTGATGTGCTTGATAATGTATGAGAAGTATCGGGATACAGGGATTGTTATCGCTAATCGTGTTAACGTGCTTGTGTTAGCTCGTTAATTGTTAGGGGCCTTAAGCCTGTTAACTAGTAAAGGCCGTCAACGTCAACCAAAAAAAATCTTTAAACTCCCTATTCAGGTATTTAAGGATAATTCTAAGACCATATACATTCTCACTATATATATAGCCCATTCGTGCTTAGGAGCTTAACTTATTGGACTTGTAGATGTAGGTCATTGTACTTTACAGATTAAGTTACGCATTAAGGGTTTTAAGTATCATACTTCAGGGCTCAGCTGATCACAGTAACTGGGTTGTTTCAGAAGGTAATTAATGGTGGGCTGAGCTCTCGCGATGAAGCGCTGGTCTTTATATTCCATGATTTGTTTACACTCCTAATTCTGTCAGTTTTGGTTTGGTGTAGATGAAACTATTTTTCAGAGATGGTTTCTGATTGCTTTCGACTGATTTTGACCGAAATTCTATCTCAGATCTCAACTTTTTCTTTGTGATTCCTTCCACCCAAAACTCAGGTTCCCACTAGGGAGTCCTCAAACCTTTGCCGTTGAATATAGAGGGGAGTGGGGAAGGATATCTCAAAATGTAAGAGATTTGCGGTAGACTTGAAGGTCAGAATCACTGGTAAAAACAGTGTCAACAGCTTCCAAACAAGTGGATGTCCGAAACGGTAACATTACCCACATGCACACACCCTAGACGTGGACGGGTCATCGTCATTTTTGAGGAAATAAGAGTACTGTCTCGTCAAAGGATTTCTCTCTTCAAAGGATTCTATTGTGCCCCTGCAACTGAACGTAGCGTAGCCTCGGAGGTACAGGATCCCCTGGAAGAGAAGTCCTGAGGTAACTCAGGGATACCCTCTCTGAAAGGGATCCTTGGGTGATATCATAATTATTTGTCATCGTATTATACGATAAAAGCTTTCAAAATAAAGTTACTATATTTATTGGGCTCTGATGGTTATTGCAATAACCTCGAACTTACAATGTTTAGACTAGAGAAATGATAGCAGAACGTCTACCAAACTATAATGCCCAATGATGCGTATTAGCGTCGAATATTGCTCACGTCAGCACCGTCAGGTACGCGTTCCATTATAATGCTCAACGATATATATATATATATATCACTGTGGCACATGACTCACCGTAATAGTGGCACGTCCTCCTCGCCACGCTTCATAATGCTCAACAGTGTTAATGTTATGAGTTATCTTTCCACTTTCCTCTTACGCTCTGTAAAGTTCGTTGCTCTGGGGATAGTGTCGTGTATTTGATAGGGTTTAGCCGACGGCGGCGATTCGGGTTATCGGGAAGGAGTTGAAGGCAATGGTAATCCGGAAGGTGTATAGAGTAGTGACATTTGAAATGTTATTAATGTGACATTTTTCCACCAGATGCGCGTGGAACTGCTGTTTCATCCACTGCGTCAGTCGAATGAGATTCGGGTCTTATAGTACTGGTGTTAGTAGTAGATTCTTCGTCTGCGTTGGTGTTCTTTTTATTTGTATTTACACTGTAAATCAACTTATTTGAATAGTCCCGATTTCTTAGCCAGTCTGGTCTTACTTTGGATAGAATGAGTCATGGATAACCTCGTTTTCTGCATAGAAACACAATATATATATATATATATATATATATATATATATATTAATTTGTGGTTCACGTACTGGCAGGCAGACAGCTGTGGATTTTAATGAAGCCAATCCACTACGTGAACTAATTACTCAGAGTTGCGTGCAAAAGTTATTGTCCGTGTTCCAAAAAATATCGTATCTTTGGTGGAGAAACAAAAATGCATTTGTAATACCGGCACACATGTGGAACAAATAACACGAATAATAGTATCAATAGACTTTTCAGTCTTTATTATTCCCTGTGGTTACATTTGAATGGACCATCCTATGGAAAGTTCACTAGTCTTAACAAAACGCCAGTAAAGTAGACAGTTTGGTCAGGGAATTGTGAGAAGAAATATTTATTTGGTCGAGTACCACTTTCAGCAGATATAACTCTGGAATCACTAATAATTCGATTTGAGGTTTGTCCCTCACTGGTTCCTCACACACCCTCATAATGTGTTGAGGTTTGTCCCTCACTGGTTCCTCACACACCCTCATAATGTGTTGAGGTTTGTCCCTCACTGGTTCCTCACCCACTCTCATAATGCTCTGAGGTTTGAGCAGCTTCCGTTACTAAAGATCTTAAGGCAAGCCTTTGTGTAACACTTTCACGTTTTTGAAAGTGTTGCAGAGAACTAGCACTTTGGCATCAACGAATAGCTTTACTTTTGGAAGACTTAGGGAACTTGAGAGGAATACATCCTGTCCACTTGCTGGACGGCCAGAAACTTTAGGGCTTCTCTTGACAACTTCGGGGAAAGCTGTTGTCTTAACGTATCAGTCCAACCATTGGTGTACGACCACTTTGGCACCCACATACAGCAGTGAAGGAGGAGCACACGCCTCTTTAAATCTCCTGGATGTCGGATATCCGTTTTTTACAGACGACCGGTGAAGTAGGTAGTACTGTCTCCACTCCATGGAGTATGTGAGCTAGAGGGGTGGTGGTGTGGGTGGGGAAGGGACGAGTCCACAGTTTTACGTGTGGAACTAAGTGGTCGCACCGACGCTCCGTAGATGTCTCGCAGACAGTGACGCGAGGCGCTGATGGCACAGTCGCTCGAGAGGAGCGTTTTGTCATCGGGGAATGGCTCCTTTTACAGCGGTTGACTGGTCGTGGCCGTGTTGCTGCTGCTGGCGGCCGCCTCAGACGGCCGAGCACGGGACTGGGGTTATGCAAGGAACAAAGTCACGTAGGAAATGGAATTGGACCGCAGGGAGTGTGAGGCTCGGGCTGGCCTGGCTCGAAAGTAGGAAGATTTGCTAGGCACCAGTTGGGTGGTTGACGAGGTACGGCTGCTGCATCGTTTGGCGCAGGGTAGTCTGTGGAAATCTGTAGTGCAAGGCACAACAGATTCGCCGGCCCGTTGTGCTCTTCTTGTGTCTGCAGATCCACAGATGTCCCATAAGGCTGACCCATGGTGTACGGACGACCCATGAGGCTGACCCATGGTGTATGGACAACCCATGAGGCTGACACCCATGGTGTAGGGACGAGACTCAAGGCTGACTCATGGCGTAGATAGGGCCCATGATGTCGGGTCGACCCATATGGTTGACCCATGTTGTATAGACGACCCTTAAGGCTGACCCGTAGTGTAGGGACGAGCCACAAGGCTGACCCATAGATTAGGGATGAGACCCATAAGGCTAACGCTTGGCATAGGTATGACCCTCAAGGCTATAACCCATAGCATAGGGACGACCCCATAGTGTTACTATCCCTCGGTGAAGGGGAGAGGGTAGAGGTACGGTGTTGCGTGGGTCGTGGCCCCGCCCCGCCCCGCCCCGCCCTGCCCTGCCCTGCCGGCCTCATGAATAACTTACCGTAGGCCTGGCTTACCCAAGTTAAAGTGGCGCTCTCTTACCCCTCGCTGCCGCGCTTCAGTGAAGGTATCATGTAGAACACTTGTCCTCGATCACGCCGTAGAATGGTTCACTTCGGGTGTGATCCGAACCCCTTTCGTGTGCTGGCTTGGATCATTAAAGGGTTCAGTCGGGGTGTGATGCGGGGAACCTTCGCGATGGGTTACGTCATCCGGGGTTCAGTCAGGGTTCGATCCGGAACCTTTGCCGTGGCTTGTGATCGTCAAGGGTTCAGTCGGGGTTGACCCGGAGCCTTTCGAGCTGGCTTCATTATTAAGGGTTCAGTTGGGCTGTGGTCCGGAAACCTTCGTCGTGGCTTACGTCATCTGGGGTTCAGTCGGGCCGTGATCCGGAACCTTTGAGCTGGCTTCCTTGTCAAGGGTTCAGTCGTGCTGTCATCGAGAACCTTTGTTCTGGCTTCATTTGAAGGTTTCAGGTCGTGGTTTGATCCGGAACCTTTGTGGCGGCTTGCGCTATTATAGGTCACAGGTCAAAGGTCACTTAGGATTTGGTCTGAAAGTTTCGAGGTAATTCACACCGTCAAAAGGTTGACGCGCTTATCGATTTGGATTCGTCGGTCTCGCTCGTGGCACAAAAGGTTCATCTGGGGTTTCGATCTTACGGGTTTTTATGTTCGCTTACGCTAAAATAAAATCATCAACATGGGTTCAGTATAAGACGTTCGTATTCCCCTGAACCCTAAAACGTTGGCACCGGGTTTCGATGGGTTCAGTTTTGAACGTTTTTGAGGTCGAAGTCGACAATAATTGGGCAGATCGGTGTTCTTTCTAGAACGTCTGCGATGAAAGTCTGACGTGTCACAAAAGGTTCATCTTTCACCAACGTGAGAGTGGAGGTTCACTTTCCACTGCAGGCTTCACCGGTGGTGTCAGTCGCCACTGAAACCTGGGAAGAGTTGGGTGAAGGTCAGTAGGGCCGACGTAGGCCTACCTTGGTGTCAATGTTTTATTTCGAGGGTCAGAAGGTCAGAGTTCACGGGGTCACTTTGTATAGCATTTGGTATAGAAAATATATAGTCCCTTTAGCACAAAAAGATTTTTCTTTTTTTATTCTGCAATATCGTTTTGAGGTTTTTCTCCCCTTTTTAAGGTAGGAAATCCTCTTTTAAGGACAATGACTCAGAAAATATATTCCTCTTAAGGTGTATTGATTCCCTTCAGAAGCAATGAATTCTTTCACTGGATCTTTTCTGTACACCCTCTCTCTTTAGTCCTTCGTACTGAACCCTCTTATTGGACCCCCTAAAGGATCCTCTTACTGGACTCGATCCTCTTACTATGATCGTATTAATGAACTCTGCTAATGAACCCTCCCACTGGATCCTCTTACTCGGATATTGTAACTGCATCCTCCTCTTGGTCCCTCGTACTTGATCCTCTTGTCGGACTTTCCTATTAGATTCCCTTACAGGAACCTCGTACTAGATCGTACTGGATTCTCGTATTAGGTCCTCTTGATTCTCTTTCTAGATCTCCTTTTTGGATCCTGTTATTATATCCTCTTTCTGGACCCTGTCACTGACTTCCTACTGATCCTCTGTCAGGACCCTGTTACTGAATCCTCTTAATGAACTCTTTACTAGATCCTCTTGCAGGACCTGCTCACTAGATCTTACTCGACCCTCTTACAGATCCTCTTACTGGAAACACTTACTGGTTCCTCTGTCTAGATCCTCTTACGACAGGTCTTCCTCACAAATAATCCCTTCAGTGACATTACATTTCGTTCTGAAATAACACATTCCCTATTGAAGTATTGGAACCCATCCTGCGTGTAGTGAATTCCACGTAGAATTGAGTCCCTTGTGTCAGTCGCCTCCGTAAGATCTGGACCCAGTATAGGATTTATTTTTATGTCCCTCCACTACACATAGTGTAATATGGGACACTTTTTCATATCAGCATTTTGAGCATGTGTGTGTGTGTGTGTGTGTGGACACATTTTTGTTCACACGATAATTCAAAGATAGATTTTCATAAGTACGTTATAGGTACCCACTGTGGAGGAGACAGGGAGTCGCATTGATTTGTGTAATATTACTTTTTTTTTTTTTTCAAATGCTCCAACTCAGGAGAACATGGCGGGAAGGACAACTCCATAACATATAATGCGAAAGCAAATGACGTGTCTCATACATTTTTCGGAATTCAGTCATCTCATTAGCTTTTTCTTTCATTGATCTCGTGGTAGGACATCAGGTAGCGCGAGTGTGTCAAGTAATTTGAAGGGTAATTTAGTAATTCATATCAGTAATATTAGTATCGAATACTCTTGAGAGATAATTGGGTTGCCCCCCTTTGCAAGGCCCTGATTCTGTTTATAGGTAAGTTTTTTTTTCTTTTATAAACAGTGGATTCCTTTGTGCAGCAGTGGATCCCCTTTGATCTCCTTATAGGTTGTCATTTGTAAGCATCGGATCCCAGAAATGAGTGTCTGAATCCTCTTTATGAGGAATCTGTGCCGTGTTTAGACTGTGGAGGAGGACCCGATCAAAGACGTGGCCCTCTGTCCCTCCCTTGAGAAGAACATGAGAGGGGCGCGTGTACCGGTCGCTGTGAGGACCTGGGACGACGCTTGTCGTGGTGTGTTGGTCGTGTCAGGTTCCCCCTCCCTCACTATGCCCGAGCCAGTCATTTATTCAGCCCTTCGTCTCGTCCGTCTTTGTTTGCATTAAACCATGATCCATCCCACGTTCACGCGCACGGTCATGAATGCCCACCACGCATGCACACGCTCAGGGTGGCAGATATGAATTGAGTGCAAACACACACACACACACAAACACACACACACACACACTCGCTTTAGCCGACATGTACATGAGCACGTGCCTGCGCATGTGCGTGTTTACTATTTGCGTATTACGGGAAGAGAATTTTAAACATGTTGTCCCGTCTCTTAAGCTTGTCTTAAGCTTGTCCGTCTGGATATTAAAGATGGCTGGGATGGGGCTATTCTTTTAGCGGTGTTTACAAACAGCAAGGATTAGCCCGATGTACAACAACTTGAGGACCAGGGATCTCGGGTGGAGCGAGGCGACGGCAGCGAATTTGATGCGATAACTTATTTCCGAAGCGTCGGTTGAAGTCCAGGTGATAGATGTTGGGGTAGGGGGAAGTCGGGAGGATCAGTTCATAGGAGATGTCATGGGGATCGAGGTTGATGATGATGATGGATGGATGCTCTCATTTGCACCTTTTTTTTTTATGAATTGGCTACTGTTGTGTGCTGGAGAAGGACGACGACCGGGCGGGGGAGGCACGGGTGAATTAATAAGGAAGACTGAAAGTTGCGTAGATGACCTTGCAGTTCAGTTAGAGGGAGTCCGGGTGTGTTGATTGTCTGGTGGATGTAGAGAAGATTGGTTGCGACGACTCCATGATGGTACAGGCGTGTTCCTTCCTTCTTAATCTGTCATCCAGAGTGAAGCCTACTGACATGGGTTGGATTGCCACACTTCGGTCATCACATGCATTACTCTGCAGGCCATCATATATCATTCCCATGACGAATTTCCTCCCTGTCTGCGTTCCATTCCACCCTTGACTTTCCCCCTCTCCTTTCTGTCCGTGTTTTGTCTCCTTTTTTGTTCGTATTCTTCCCCCTCTCGATTCCCACTGTTTCCTTCCGGTTCCCATTCTCCCTCTCCTGCACAGTGCTTCCCACTGTTCCAGCAATGACATACCCCCATCTCCCTCTCTTCCTTACAGTGCCTGAGGCGGTTAACTGTGGAGCGGTCATGAAGAAGGAAGACCTGCCTCACTCTGCCTCGTCGTCCTCGTCCTCGTCTTCGTCGTCCTCGCCCTCCAGGTCATCGTCCTCGACCTTGACGATGCTGGCGCGAAACCTGGGTCCTCGCCGAGCCCCGCTGCCTCCCAGCGACTCCCAGGACTTGGAGGATGACTTCACTTTTCCTGAGGGAGGGGTGACAGTGGGAGGCGTTCCCCTCGAAGACGACGATTCCAAGGTGAGGACCGTGGAGGCTATGAGTACCTACCTACCTACGAGTATCTACGACGAGACTCTGTAGTGAAGACAACCTTTCACATGATCCTTAAAGGCCGAGTCTGAGGCTGGGGGTGTTGAGAATATAATCAAGACGAGGGGCGTATTGAAGATGAGACATGAGAGGGAGACATTAGAGAGGGCTCATAAGGTTATTATTGTCCAAAACGTATACATCTGATGTTTGGTGATGAGAGGATGGTAGAGTTCGTGTGGGAGGTAAGCAATGGCAGTGTGAATGGTAGAAGTGACACAAGGCGAACATGATGATGACGTAGTTTTGCCAAATATGCATTTCTCTCCGACAGCCGCGGTCTCCCGCCGAACGCCGCATAGTAAGGACTGCCGCGTGCGACCTGGAGGCTCTGGACGACCTCCAGCCACGCCTGCCGCGGGTCGAGCTGCAGCGACCCTCCTGTGGCGAGGGCTGCGGCAGCAAGAAGAACAGGAAGGAGCACCTGAGCTTGCAGGTAGAGCCCGTGCACCGGCAGGGCCAGCCCAACGCCCAGACGGAGTCCCCTCGACGCAAGCTGCAGGCGGCCCATTTCCACAACAAGGCAGAGACTCCAACTTTCAAGTTCAGGGTGACCACTGCCCCCCAAGACGAACCCGGTGAGGCAAAGGGGAGCCCAAGCTTTCACAGGGGCCCACAGGGACTCAAGCAGGAGGCCTTGCCCTACGACGCTCACCCTAGGCTCTTCAAGGACGAGTCCTTCACCCTCAAGAAGAACCTCCTTACCGCCTCCGAGGCTTACAGGGCCAGAAGGTCTTCCTTCGGCTGTGAGTTCGCCAAGGAACCTTTCTACACGTGGGAGGACCGCTTCACCCTTGGCCCAGGTACGTACATAGAGCAAACCATGGAAGCTTCCCTAGACTGACAGATGTGACTGGGTGACAGACTGGTAGCTGTGACTGGGTGACAGACTGGTAGCTGTGACTGTCCAGGGGACTTGGAGGTGAGATTCCAACAGACTGGCAAGTGAGGCTATTGAACGGACTGTCTAGACAGAGTGGCAGGTTAGACTATCCATCAGACTGACACATAGGACTGGCAGGCCTTTTGAACTGACTGAGAGTTAGGAATGTCTAGCAGTTGAGACCAACAGACTGGCAAGTGAGACTTGAACAGACTGGCAGGCAAGATGCTCGTACAGAGTGGTAGGTAGGACTGTCTGTCATTCTCAGGTAAGTTTATCAGTTACGGTTCTGTTTCACAGCATTTGGCCTATTTTACGGTTGTTCGTCTGTTTCACAGCCATTAGCCTACTTCACAGTCAGTTTTACAGCATGTGGTCTGTCTCACAGTCATATCTCTTGTTTTGCAGTCATAACTGACCCTTGATTCTCAGTTTTACAGCATGTGGTCTGTCTCACAGTCATATCTCTTGTTTTGCAGTCATAACTGACCCTTGATTCTCTCTCTGATGCGTTTGACGGTCATGTGCCTGCTTCACAGCTGTTAACCTGTTTTACGATCATTATTAGCGATAACAGATGTCGCATGTAAAGCG
This sequence comes from Panulirus argus, assembly GCA_038088735.1. Classification (NCBI taxonomy): domain Eukaryota; kingdom Metazoa; phylum Arthropoda; class Malacostraca; order Decapoda; family Palinuridae; genus Panulirus; species Panulirus argus. The sequence goes on from JAYMFT010370879.1 coordinate 9,386, forward strand.
ACACCTGCACTACAGCTGGCAGATAACCCCGCAAGTGTTCCACGCTTCAAGGTCTTAACGTTCAAAATATTGTAAAACATACCTGAACCGCTTGATCTGACCCAGGGCAAGTCAAGCCCATTAAGGTCAGGACAAAGGCCATTTTACCATCGTGAAGATGCATTTGCCCAACTCGTGAAGGTCAGGCAAGAGTATCTTCACTGTTTTTTGAGTGAAAAGTGCTCGTAGTTGGAATGATTAAGAAGAAAAAAGGAAAAAAAAAGCAGACGAAAACAATATGTTTGCCTCCTTTTGGAAGGGGTGTGGGCGGGGGGGGGGCGCAGGGGGCGCGCAGCTAATCAAAAAATATATTTCCCTTCGCCTGCAGGAAATAAAGATGATGGTCAGCTCTCGTGGCGAGTGATGTATCCAAACACCTTTTTATATCACGGTTAGAACTGAAAGATATTACCACGTTAGGTGTGGACAGCTCTCGTGTACCTGTAGTGGTGGTGCTACGTGCACCGCCAGTTGGGAAAGACTGGTTCAACTGACTGGAACTGTATAGTGTTTCTTGGTCCGTGTCCGGATTCCCTCCCTCTCTCTAACAGACTCGGCGCAAAGCAGTGTTGAACTCCCTTGCCGGAGAAGAGAAGTAGAGTGGATTTTTTTTTTTTTCTCGCTCCGAATAGATTATTGCGTGATTGTGACGACCGTGAGAGACGCTGAAGAGACAGCGTTGAGCTCTGAGGTCAAGCGAGGACGAAAAAACGCAGTGTTGAGCATCGCTGTCGGTGTCGGAAACAAAAAGCTTCGGGTGTGATTGGAAGACGACTTCACCACGGAACTGTCTCACACAAAGTTAGTTATAAGGTGACCTTAAGGCCCCAGACTGTGTGACGGGGGCAGCCTTACGCACCAGACATGGCTCAAACAAGGAGGGTTGTGTGGTGGTGCCGGAAGCTGTGCGTGCCCTCGCAGACATTGGTAATGAACCCCTCGAGACTGGCTGGCTCATGGGGTCCCAAAAGGAGAGACTCTGTGACTTGTCTGCTTGTATCCTCTTAAGGTACTGTAGCCTCTTTCTCCCCCGAGTGCTGCGCTCCAGCACTACCTCAGGCAAAATTGTCTTTTGTAGGTTCTTAAGCATATTGCAACGTTCTTCACCTGTGCAAATGAATTTTGATATCAATGAATGGGTAATGACTAATATAGGCTAATGCAAAGCTATTCTTTTTATAGTGATAATGAGGAAAAAAAGATTTAAGTGCAATAATATCCGATGATCATAGCCAAGTCACCAGTGCCTAGAAACAGTACAAAAGGCAGTTAACAAGACCAAGTAATACTGGGCAAGCCTCTGTTTACTGTACAGCCGTTGGCAGCTCAAGGTTATGCCATTGTGATGTCTGTTTCTTTTCCTACACCGCCAAGCTTAGGAACTCTACCCCTTATTTCTTTCCCGACAGCAACAATCTCACCCTTTTTTTTTAGAAGGCAGGTTTTGCACATCGTCAAAAACGTATGTTATTCTAGCTATCATTTTGACAGCTGGTGCTGTACTTTCTGGTCTTTGTCCCTTTGTGACATGGCATCCAAAACAGAATACATTATTTGAGGGAGGGACACATCACTGCACTATTGTAAACAGTGAGCATAATTTTCTCAGACTTGAATTCGAATGTCCTACCCATGAAGCTGAAAACTTAAAACTGATTTTCTTTCTGTATATGTTCAAGGTGTCAATCACGAACAGAAGTCCTTATTGAGACCCGGCTTTACATGGAAATATGATAGAAATAAAGTAATGCAAAAGCAAGGAGATAAGAATAACGACGCTTCTAGAGAAAAAAGTATAAAACTAACCATTTGATTAGGGCCAGATTGTATCTGTTAGGAAAGCCGTGAGAAGATGAAGAGCTCCAGAACTTAGTGGTGTAAGGAAAGAAACAGACATCACAACGGCCCGTCACCCTTGAGTTACCAACGGCCACCCACTAACCATGTGACGCAGGGGTTTGCCAAGTATTACGAGCTCTAGCTTATGGCAGAGACGCATAAGTTTGCCAAGATTTGCGTGTTCTAGCTGATGGCGGAGACACACAAGGAGCTAGTTCTTGGAAATAGACTGAAATGATATGAAAAGAGGGAAGGAGAATATGCCTTAAAGTTTAGGACATGTTCATTTATATCCAACTCACTTTTCTCAAAGAATCTCTTCCATTTGGTCTGATGACTTTGCGTCTGGGTACGAATGGATATATTCCCTTCCTGCTGAAAAGAAGACTTCTTTTCATAAACTGATATTTCGAAGTCTTAAAGACTTCGAAATATCAGTTTCTGAAAAGAAATACTCCTTTTTTGTGTGTCTTTTCTTTCGACATCTGTGGTCACATCTTGAACCTGTGTCACCTGCTTGCATTGGTCAACTGCGCTCAGAACCTTGACCCAGAAGTCTGCCAAGAGTAAATGGCAAATAACAGGCAAAAGCCAAACACTGGCCATGGCTCCCGACCATCACAGTACCTGGCGAGCCGTGTCGAGACGCATCAACGTGATTCTTCAGGTTGTCCCACCGTTTGATCCTGGGGAGCCAGAGAATGTGATCAGTTTGTAGTCATAGCAAAGGAAGCTACCGTCTCATTTTAGTAAGATGCAAAACCAGCACTACACAAATTTAAGGGCATGGCAACCACGGCAAAACATACGGACACTGATCTTCTTCTTCTTCATGATGCTGCTTCGAACGCCATAGTCGAGTCCTGCCGTGTTACTGGCGTTTTCATAACGATGACTTCCATAGTCTTTATTGTTTGTGAAAAGTAATAAACTGTTAGTGGGGAAATCTCCCCACCATTGTTATCATTGCCATCACCCGAAAGGAAACAGTTTTTGGAGTTGGTAGTCGTCGAATTTTCGAGTTACGTGTTTCGAGACGACCGAACCGAGCTCAGTGTATGATCCATATGTCAGTTTCAGCCTAGGCAAACGCAAATTAATGCATTTTGACGATAGAAATATCAGTATTCATTCCGTATATGAAATACTCATTAAGCCAGTATTGAAGGTTCGAGAAGAAAAAGACCTTTGAGTGATAACCAGTAATGACCTAATATGCGAAAAGTAGAACATAACTGCACTTATCAACCAAAGAGAGTGTTAGATTTCGTATCAAGATCTATAAACACTAAGACGAATGATACAATACAGACTCTTCACAATGCCCTGGTTTGACCTCATGTGGAATACGCTATTCATTTCTGTCCACCAGACTTGATTAGAGATGAAAAAGAAAATCTGTAGAACAAATACATACATTGCTCTGAAGAAAACCGTATAAAATACTACTCAGAGATCTGAGTGTATCTTTTTCTCATAGAAAGACCTCGAGGGGTTCTAGTAGTTCTCAAATTAATGAATGATTTTAAAACTAACTTCCTTACAGTAGATAGATTCAACAGTAAGAAATATTATGAATCAAAGAACGAAGGAAAATAATGCAAACGTAAGCAGTTCCTTTTGGAATAAAATGAAACCATATCTTGTCAGCGCGAATGCAATCAATACTTGAATACAGGTACACCACCGATTATCCGGCAAGTGATGGTCCGGCACCCCTTTTAATCCGGACAAAATCACGAGAGGGAACTTGAAATTCCCGTGGCCGCCAGACTAGTTTACTGGGCGGTCACAGATGGCGTTGTTTGTAGCGCGCGCTCACTTGAATTATTTACACTGCACTTGTTGTTAGTGAATCCTCGATTCTGTGAGATTCTTAGCTTGTTTTGCTTAAATTTAACCTTAGCTATGGCTTCTAAGAGAGATGGGAGTGTCAGTGGTGGTGACAGACGTAAAGACCGGTCCATATCGATCCAAGCGAAAGTTGAACTGTTGAAAAAGCTGGACCGTGGTGTTTCGGTTCTTCAGCTGTGTAGCATCTATGGTAATGTTTCATTAACTGTTTATGATATAAAGAGGCAAAGGAATAAAATATTTAGATTCTATGCCAACAGTTATTCCAAGAAGCAAATGAACATTAAGAAAAGTATGAAAGATGCAGGTGCCTGTACAGGTACAGTACCTTCCTCAGTACAGGTATTGATAAACTTGTATCAATTATGCTGATATACAAGTACCTGTATTTCATTAATTATTAAATTTACATTTGATATTTGTTTTAAGGTTGTGGTAGTCCATGGTGCTTTAGAGACATGGGAGGGGTATAATTAGTGGGTAGGAGGTGTGTTCAGTTATTATTACGTGGCCACGGCTGGTCCGGCATAACGGTTAAACCGGCAAGGCTTCGGAACCAAGGGTGCCGGAAAATCGGTGGTGTACGTGTATCAAAGCTGAACAAATACTTCAGAACCTGAATATCAAAGCTAAAAGCAAATACTTCATTGCTGGAATATCAGAGCTAAACAAATACTTCAGTATCTGAATATCAAAGCTGAACAAATACTTAAGTACCCAACCATTAAAGCTAAACAAATACTTTAGTATATGAATATCAAAGTTAAGCAAATTCTTATGTGATATCATTCATTTGTAAATGAACCTGTTTCAGGTAGATTAGGAATTCAGGATAGCAATACCGTATTCCGGCAGGTATCTCTCTATGGACCATTAGGTCTCCTGTTACCTGTCCCTCCCCATGTAACCCTATGTCTTCCATATACCTTCCCGACCATCTCCACACCGTATGGTAGGGACTTCATAGCAAAGCTCCCTGTATTTAGGGACGTATGTTATATAACGTACTTGGCTGTCAGAGCGTGAGACGCTAGGTACACCAGAAGAAATGATATGGTTCTAATTACGTTGACAATCTTCTCTTGTTTCAGAGAGCCCGCTGGATATGGATTCGGGCCCATTGAGCGGCTCCCTAGGCGACCTGCTGGTGCTGGTTGAGAGACACCTAGCTGCTCAGAACCTAGCCAACAACAACAATAATAACAACAATAGCCCCAACAACAATAATCTTGTCTCCAGTAACAACAACATCCGAGGTGGCAGTCATAACAGCAACAACAACAACGCCAGCAACAACCCCCGGGGCATGGTAAGACCTCAGCAGCAGCAGTTCAGCCCGGCGAACCAAGCCCTCTGGCTGCAAGGTAGCAAGAGCCTGCCCAACGCCACCCGCCTGGCCCACTCACAAACCAGCCTACTTCACCCGGAGCATCTTCCTATAGCTCGATCCCAGACCAGCCTCTTTCACCGGGAGCATCACCCTATCGCCCGCTCCCAGACCAGCCTCTTTCACCGGGAGCATCACCCTATCGCCCGCTCCCAGACCAGCCTCCTTCACCCAGACCACATCCCCCTGACCCGCTCCCAGACCAGCCTCTTCCAACCCAAGCACCTCTCGCTGGGGCGCTCTTCCTCACGCTCCCAGGGAGACCTGCTGACGGTGGGTCGTGCCTCGCACCCCGTGCGACGCAAATGGACCACTTTACGAGGTCTGGCGGCCATAGGACGCGCCCTCTCCGCTTCCTCTCTGTCTCTACGGCCCAAGCGCCGGGCACCGCTGACGGCGGTCACGGTCGACTTGGGTCAGCTGGAGGCAGGAAGTGGTTGCCCTCACCATCAGAACACTCTGCCTGCTGTAGCCTCGTCCCACCGAGGAACCTGGTCCCGAAAATTGCGCCTGCCGGAGGTGCGGCTGGGTCAGGTGTACGCCACGCTGCGCGGCCGTCGCAGCCGCGCCGTCAGCTGCGACTCTTCGCTAGTCTCAAACACGAAGCTCCCGAATTTCGACAGGAACCCTCGACGAGTACGTTGCGCCAGGTAAGCAAAATTATATGCCACTTTCCCATACCATGTAATCGTTGTGTGTGGTGACCTCTCCAATGTTGCCGAGGTCCTCGACATATCCGAAGCAGTTAGTAGGTTTTGGCACTGATCTGCGTTCTAAAGCTCCTTTCTGAGGCTTATTTTGCTCTTCTCTTTATTCTAATATGAGGCTGTTTGTATGGTGGAAGAGATCAGAATTACTAGTGTGGTAAGAGTGACACAAGAAAACAAATGTCTTAAGAGGAAATGCCTGTAAACTTTATATGTAGCTAAGTAGTCGCAAATGATGTCATTTGTGAACTAGAAACGAAATATTTGTCATGTCTTTGACTATACCCATGGTATTGCTTTCATCACGTCTGATTAGTAAAACATTCCACATGTTAACAATGCTGTTGGAAGAAAAAGTACCAGTTTGTATTCAAGTATTGCTAGTGATTTTAGACAGATCCAGCGTTAAATAGCGGCTTAGTTCGAGATTATAAAACCCTTTGGCAATGTTTGAATGCTTGTATTAAATCGCCTCTTCACTACTTCTTCTCTACGTTAAACAAGTTTAAGTCGCCTAGTCATAGGATTTGTTTCTCAGTCCGAATCATATGCTCTGCAGGATGACCAAAACTGAACCCAGTACTGATGATGGGGGACGCACCTGTGAACTGTAAAAAGAGAGGATTAGTTTCTTAAACATAAAAATTCGATGCCTTACTCGTAATTCCTAGAATTATTTTCGTTTTCTTTTATTGCTTCTTTGAACTGATTACTAGGCTTTACACCATCAGAAAGTAGCACACGCATGTTTTTGCTCCTCATTATAACACTTGGGAATTTATGGCATGGCTACTTGTTTATACAGCCAGTACATGAAACTCCGCGATTACCGATACTAGAATTCATTTGCCACCTGTGTGAACCCATTCCAACAATTTACCTGGCTGGGGTTGCCAGCTGTAGTCGTTCAGAGTGGATTTACCATTTCAGTGCGATGCATGTTGTTCATTTTCATCCGATTTAAGCTTCTCTCAATAGGTCAGCAGTTCATATCAGATTGCGCACAGAACAGGACTGCCAGTTTAAGGTTTGCTCATATCAGTTCGCCAAACAGCTGAACCAATATATACGAATATAATCAACGTATTATTGTACTAAAGCCGGATCAAGCAGTGTTCATTATATTCTTAACGTAAATGTTCATATATTCTAGCCAATGACTTTGCAGGCTATATCCTCTTCAGATACACACTGCTCTGTATCTGCTCAAAGGCATTTTACGATCGCACTGTGTATTCATGTTTAGAGGTATACAATAGAAGCAGAGACAAATTGATATTGACCAAACTAGTAACTGATATTAAATGATTTATGTACTCAACCTTAATTCAGTATCAGGTACATCCTTTCTTGATACCATCAAAGCTAAATCATCAGCATATAGCAGTAATTTACAATTTGAATGCAGTTTCATGTCATCGCCATAGAAAATTAGAGGATGATAATAAAGAGGTAGGTTACCCCTAGAAAAATAGAGCCTCATCGTTTTCTCTCACGCATTTACGTTTGAGAGCATTTTTAATGGGGTGACTGTATCATACTGATTATCTTTTCAAATGTTAGGTAATACATTTTGTTGGTGCACTAACGATGGAATGAATGAAGGCAAAAACCTCCGGAACACAAACTTCTAATATTTATGATGGCGACTGATCGTAGGAAAAGTAATTAATGCCGTCAGCATCAAGCTACATCCACCGACCGAAAAATCTTTTAGCACATCCCAGGTAACAAAGGTACATCTAAGACCACATACAATCTCACTATGGATGTAGCCCTTGCCTCTTCCGAACTACTCCTGGCTTCACATGCTGGTCTGACTGTGACGCTGTCATTCACAGTTTAGTCAAAAGAAGTCGTTGGCTGTTTTCCGTATATATATTTTCGTGTTTGATTAAAATGCGTCATTCAGCACCACTCGATTATCGTCGAGTACACATTACTTCGTGTCTTACGTTAAGAATTTGTTCAAAACGACACCGTGCAAACAGATAATTACACAACATGGGGAGAAATGTTCAACGCTGGGGCTAGATATCACATGACTCATGTAGGTAGTGAGTGTGTGGTCTTAGAATAATCTCTAATAACACCGGAAGAAGGCGTTCAGGAATTTGATAGGCAGTCGAGCTATATGAGTATGAAGGGCTATTCAGTGTTGGCTCGTTTATTGAGGTTGCTGAACTGCGCTCCCTCCATACTCTGCTGCCAGGCCTGTGATAGGTTTACTCCTAAGGCTGAAAAAATAATGTTGTGCCAATTTCATAAGAACGTTTTTTTTTTTCATATAACTGTGAACAACCTTCATCATAAACTGCAGTCAGTGCTGCTGTTAATGACTAGGCAATTTTAGGCCGGCAGTTTTAGAAAACCCTCGAAAAACAATGTGAAATGCTTGCAGAACACAAATTTCTGAAGGCTGATATTAAATGAAAAAGTTTGAATTAAGGATATAGGAAGACGAACGCCCAGTTTAAGTATTCAGTCGTCATATTCTGTGTTGGGCAGTCATTGTTGCGAGCCAAATTGATAGGTTTTATAAACAGTCAGTGGCATTTAGAAGCAATTTAGTAAGAAAAAAAATAGCGATAGTATATGAGAATCCTAAATTGTGTAAATTTTGAGTTACCGCTCTTAGGACATAAAAACGATAGCTCAAAATATGGGAGAATTTATTGGTTTACTTGACTTTACTTGCAAACTCGAGTCTAGACTTGTTCAACGCAACAACAATCTTCAAAGGAACGTCCAAAGCAATACAGAATGAACTTTTAGCTCGATGCCAAGCATCTGTCATGACAAGATCAAGGAAGTAATTAATGCAGAATAATTAAACTAATGTGTTTTGAGTCTACTTTATGTTTATAGTGAAACGTAGATGGTGATTGTTCTGAGATATGAACTACAGGGGACACACGTTGAAATATTCTAGGGAATATTTCGCTCCAGCTGATCAAACAACGTAAGTTTTAACAGAGCTCTTACTTAATGGGCTCACCCAGTTGCCAAGGGGAACTTATTGCGCAAAAATACGGTGATGTTGTACGTGGACCCAAAACAGGTGTTCATACACGGTTAGGTTAGGTAAGGTTAGATTTAGCCCGGTTAAGTTCGAATACAGTCTCAACTAATTCTAACCTAACCTTAGAAATACGGCAAACTAAATGTTGGAGGTGATGAATTCATGCCTATTTATCAGAGTAGTTTATGATCACGAGTTTAGAAATTGGGAGATTTGATTATTCTGACAACAGAAAACGGGCATGAATGGCAGTGAGGTTGGCTGCAGCGTAGGCGGGTCCAGGCCAGTCACCAGTGCCGTTCCGTCCGGCTTAGGGGGGAGTAGTGACTTTACGCGCTCCCACCGAGCTTCCACCTCGTGTGTGTCTGTGCGTGCGTGTGCGTGTGCTAACCCGATTCTTTCATCTGTTACCGTATTACCGAACTGATTTCCATATTATTTCATTTCGTAGGCATTTTTTTTTTGATTGTTCGTTCTCGTACTCGTGCTCTGAAGCGACTCCTGTATTAGTTTTATATATATATAGCTCGTGAGATACGGATTTAGAGAGATAAATACATTGCGCTCATCATCAAATGGACTGTATGATACGGCTCTCATTACATTTGCATGGATTAATATCTCGTGATTATAGTAATGGACCTCCATTCAAAACAAGGAAGGTTAAAAAGAAGAAGGGCTGTTGTTGAGATTGTTTCCGCAAAGATGAACAGATGAAACCCATGGGGTAACGGGTGACGGAGTGGGGTAATGGGTGACGGGTGACGTGGTGGGTGACGAGGTGAGGTAATGGGTGATGGAGGTTGGGCAGTGGGTTTATGAGGTGAGGCAACGGGTGATGGGATGGGGACGATAGGTGATTTAGGGTAAGTAGGTGATGAGGTAATGGGTGGTAAGATGAGGTATGCACCCAGCGTCAGAAGGAGAAAAGTTGGGTCATTTTTCTCCATTGCGAGTCAAAGCCACTGACTGCCGTTTATTGATAAGATAGTGAGTGTTGTTCGCTGCTGGCTTCTCTCGGCAAAGTTTTGTTGCACTCCTCAGGTATTTTTCTCTGGCACTTTCCCCAGGTATTGTCCTTGGTACCCCTCCTCACATATTGTTCCTTGGCAATCTCCCCAGATATTGTCCTTGGCACCCCTCCTCACATATTGTTCCCTGGCACTCTTCCCAGGTATTGTCCTCTAGCACCCCTCCTCAGATATTGTTCTCTGGCACCTTCCCCAGATATTGTCCTGTGGCACCCTCCCCAGGTATTGTTCTCTGACACCCTCCTCAGATAGTGTCCCCTGGCACTCTCCCCAGATATTGTTCTGTGGCACCCTCTCCAGAGATTGTACCATGGCACCTTCCCCAGAGACTGTACCGTGGCACCCTTCCCTAGCTCTGTCCACTGGCACCCTTCATCCCCCTGACACAGCGTCTGACACCACGCCCTTGCACTGTCTCTTGGCTTTCTACTCAGTCACCCACCATGACCTTTTGGATGACACTCTTTGACATCTCTTGACACTACCCTGACACCGATCCATGACATTCTCCTCAAACATCATCCCTTGACATCATTCCCTGACACCAAGCCATGACAACCTCCTCAAGCGTCATTCCTTGACATCATTCACGGACACCAATCCGTGACACCCTCCTCAAACATCATCCCTTGACATCATTTCCTGACACCAATCCATGATACCCTCCTCAAACATCATCCCTTGACATCATTTCCTGACATCATCATTTGACACCCTTCTGCGACATCATCTCCTAACACCAACCCCAGAAATTTTGCGCTATCTTTGCCTGGCACTCTTCTGTGACATCTTTTATCAGTCTCCTTGACACCATTCATGACACGCGAGTGCTAATGTAAGGTGGTAGTGGAAGGTGTCATGCGAGGGTGTCATGTGAAGGTGTCACAGGAAGTTGCAGGTCAGGGTGCCAGGGAGTTTCAGGCTAGGGTGCTAAGGGCTAGTTTCTGTTTTCCTCACCTTTTCTTCTCTCAGTCTCCCTTAGGCAGCTACACACACACACACGCACACGCACACACACCCACCTGTTGCTTCGCTTGGGGAAGGGGGGGTGTGAGGGGGAACCCCAGGGAGGAACGTGTGGGGGTAGAATAAGTTGTGGTCTGAGAGAGTGAGAGGAGAGGTGTACACGGAGAGGAAAGGGGACTTGGGGGAGTGAGGAGATATGTTTTAGGAGGAGAGTGAAGAGGGTCGAGGAGAATGAGGGAAGAGGGGTTAAGGGGAGCGGGGTGGGCGTAAGAGAGAGAGAGAGGAGAGGCGTATAGGGGAGAGTGAGTGAGGTGCAGTCGTAGAGAGTGAGGGGAGAGGTGTAGGGATAGTGAGGGGAGAGGTGTGGAGGGGAGAGAGAGAGAGAGAGGGGTGGGGGGAGGGGGGAATCTTGGAATGCTTAGGGAGTCTGTGTGAGGTGAGAGATGTCCCATCCTCTGTCACTTTCCCTCCACGCCAGCGTAGTCTGCCTCAGTCTACCATACCTGCCATGATTGCCATGTGTGTGTGTGTATGTGTGTGTGTGTGTGTGTGTCCACCTGCTACATCTTCCATGGTAGTCGTGCGTATATACAGATGTCATGAGGACAGAGCCCCTGTGCCACGCTATCTACCTTGACAGTCGCGTGATAGATATATCCTGGTCGATCCGGGTCGGTGCCATGTCATCATCATCACCCCTTCTTCACCCCTGTGGTCTGGAGCTCCCCACCCCCACCCCCCCAGCCCATGTTCTCTGAAGATTTTTCTCCCGTGTCACTGCTGGCGCGCGTGACAGTCACTGCTCCCGTGGTGGTGACGAGGAACGCCCCCCTGTTGAAGATATCAGGGACTGGACATGGTGGTTGAAAGGATGGCCAGTCGACTAGAGTCGCTGATAAACTGTTATACGGTTGACTTAGGGCAGACGATGTGGTCCCCGATCTGGTCTCATTAGTATACACCAGCGACTGCGCTTAATGTATTTTACATCACGAGTGCCCCCTCCTCCTCTGCATGATAGATCCCCACGGTATCACGTCTATCCCCGGGAGTTTTTTGGGTTGCCATTGTTCCACCTTATCTGGCCTCGCCCTCACCGGAGATACACAGCTAGTTATCACGAGCGACTCTCCATGGCCTCTGAGACTGACTGGAAATGCTATCATTTCCTCTCCGTGTATAGGTTTCCCTTCTGTCGGGTCGCCTCGAGCATCGACTGGGTGTCGTTTTGCTACGCTGGGGTTTATTTATTGTCCTGGTGTTTTTTTTTTCCTTTATTAGCTCTCTGCCAGGAAAAGAAAGCAGGAGGAGGAGTCCATCGTTTCCCTGTCCCTGATTGGAGCGCAGCCTTGAAGCTGCAGGTTCCCCACAAATGTGGTCCTAGGGTTGTATAGTTAACACACACACACACACACACACA